>CAJNIZ010043152.1:7344-58343 GCA_905231905.1 Symbiodinium pilosum
GGGCACCCTCTCCGCCTTCGGCAACCATCCAACACGCCCCCCAAGGTCGGCGGATTTGTTCTCACTTGCTGCACTTTAAAAGATTAAGGAAATCTGTGCTTGGGATTTACAAGTATGGGCCCTGTGCAGCTCGGATCGCGGGGTCAGGTCCGTCGCCTTTGTCGAGAAGCGTCTCCAAAAATCTTGATGGCTGAGAGCCTTGTGTCAGGATAGCTCCGCTGACATAGAGATCCTGACCGCCCGGAGCCTTGTGAACAGAAGTTGGTCGTAGCGCGAAAATGGCTTGCAAAGCCCGGCAACACATAGCGCTCGGCTTTCATGGGCACTTTTGGTACGCATCTCGTGCTGGTGTACTCTTCGCTTCAGACATTTTGCCACTGCTGTTTCGACATGTGCATTCACTGCGTACTGATGCCTTTATGACAGACCAGTGAAAGATGAGACAAGCACATGCACAACAGGCTGATTTCAACGAAGATTTTGCGGCACAGGGAGGAAGTGAAGGCAGGCTGTAATGTGCTAAGCTTTTTTCCCTTGTCACTGCAGATCCTAACCCTTCATCCTCGCATCACCAGATCCCATAGAAAGCCCCCCCCTAGGCCTGACAGAACTTGAGGCAGCTGCCTCTTCCAAGAATCCAAGAATCATCTACGGATTTTACATACTATGGAGACTACAGTATCCAGAGGCCGTGCTGGAGCATAGCGGCTGTAGGCGTCTCTTACAGGCGATTGAATAAGAGCCCATGAGCATTTACGTACTTACAGACTCCGAATAGAGTGCCTTTGTAGCGTACTGCAACTGCTGAGACCGTCCTACCTTAACTCCTCCAATCCTAAACCTAGAAACCCACAGACTCAACGCGCTGAAAATTCCAACATCCAACACCAAAAACGCTTCCAGCAAACTTTGGAGCCATAAGCTGCCAATCCCGCCAGCCCACGAAGTAATCAAACTTCAACGCCTTCCACCTAGGCAACCCCGAATAAAGCAACAGGGCATGCAGAAACATACAAACTGAAGACTGTAGCCCGTGATGCCATTCAACTCAGGCTTTGTATTCAGCACCTGGGAGCTCATACGACTACCGGAAGTGTCAAAAACTCCAGAAGCACATTACCGGCAAGCGAAACAGAGAAACCAGGGTGAAAAAGCTCATGCCCAGATCCTGGAGGGAAACATACTCCGTTTGCTGAATCGAAGTCTTGAGGCTAAGCTTTCTGCAACATGGTCCTTTTGTAGCTGCAGCATCGGAGTGACATCGCGGCGCTAAGTTGAGTGGTTTGCCAATTTGGGCTCGGCTTTCCTAGGTTTTCATATGGTACATCCAGGGCTATACGAAATCACAGGTTCCTCGCAGGATCCACATGTTGGAAACAAACTCTTTTCAATTAGATTGAGCCGGACGTAATTTGGACTGGCATGCACAGGCTGGTTTATGTGAGATGCACGTTACAATCCGCCATGCCAAGCCATATCAAGGGTTTGCAATCAGGTTCGGCAGTGGGGCATTGTGATTGCATGTTCAGAAGAAGATTCGGTGTGTTGTTTTTCAATCATGATCTGTGCATCAGAATCGAGGGTGCTTCTCATCCACCATGCAACTCACAGCCTCGACCAGGAGGAAATACGGCCCAAATTTATCACCGGCCAGGCATCATTCGGTGTCCATTTGCGCAAGAAGCAGGGCGCATGCCTCAGGATACACGGCCTTGTGCGAGACAAGATGCAGGCTGTGGTGATCTGATGAAATAGTGCATGCGGCTACTTTTGACATTTGCTGATATTGTACCTCAGTGCAGCAACTACTTGAATACTTGAAGATCCTGTTTCCGCCACAGCACGTCTCAGAAGGTAATCTACTGGAGTGCAGTTAAGGCGCCTAAGCGGCAGGTCAACGTGAAGCCGAGGATAATGTCAATTCCAGAAGCAAGGGATTCGGTGTAGCAGATCTTTGTTCTATGTTATTTGAGGGGCCATTCTGTCTGAGGCCATTCTGCAGGTCCCAAGATGCCGAACACGGATTTTGTTGCATGATCACAGTAGCGGCTGTACTTCACCTTGCACATCCAGGGCAGAATCTCAGAACCCCCCAGCGCTGCCGGCATAGTGACATAGCGGGGCCTCGAGCCAGAAGGGAATCTGCATCAACTCGAGAGGCGCTATATGACGATCCCGCGTGCGCCGGACCTGCCTCAAGTTTCGCGCCCTCCAAACAAGCAGGAGTTGGAACAAGCGTCAACCATGACTTCATTTGAAGTTTGAGAGACTTGCATGCGAGCTCTTTCACGACTTGCCTGATCACTGCAGGGCTCAGTGGCACCGGACATCAGATCGACCCCACTACTGATGATGAAACTTTTCCACTATACTTCAGATCGTCACTGATTGGACAATGACATCTATGATGAAGGTTGCGAGGTGCTACCATCTTGACTGTTATTTTTTTGGCTCTGGCTCTTTCTAGCTCCGGCATCAACGCCTTCCTCAAAAGCATGTGCTGCAGTATGGTCGTAGCTAGAAGCAGTTGCCAGAGATCAAGAAGCCGAAGAAGCGTTGACTAGTTGACGGATGCTTGTTACCTTAAGCTGCAGGAGGAGGGCCAAGCTTCGGGCAAAGGCTGCTGCTCATGAGCCATGTGCATTTTCATGCGGCTGAAAACCTGCAGCGGCACTCGCAGAAACAGTCAACAGTACACAGGCCTTCAATGTTGAAGTGTAGTCTGTCGCAGTCTTCCAGCCTTGGCACCCCCCCAGCCAAGAAGATCGTATCTGCCAAAGGGGACAACTGCCCTGCAAAAGTCTGATGGAGCGTCTATCGGCCTGCAAAAAGAAAGCTCCCGCACCCGAATGTAGACCAGACTCTCAGCCAGAAATCAGATTCGTCCAAATCTCTGAGGCTTTGAAGGTCCAAAATTGCAAGCAGGAAACTTCAGCACTGTGTTTGGGGATGGGTGACCGTCGCTGAAATGTTGGTGCAGCTGCATGACTGCATTGTGTGACAAGATCCTGTGTTCTCATGCCAGGAAAGATTGATTACATCTGGGTTCGAGAACGGACCAAGGATCGCCTGCAAAAGGGTAGGGTGGGAGCGGTTTTGAGGATGTCAGATGATGTCAGCCTGTCTTTTTCAGGCCTTTTTTGTTGAGAAGCCATCCTGAGACCTTGGATTATGGGGGCAGGGCAGTAGACATAAGCTCTTGCAGCTACATGAAAACTGTGAGGGGGCTTCTTCCAAATGGCCAAATATCGGCAATCAGCATCACACTTTTTTGCGCGGAAGCTGAAGCCTAATTGGGGCGTCCAGTTCAGGGTATCAGTTTCAAATCAGACTGCTCCACAGACATGCTACACTTTCTGTGCTCGACTCAGCAGGAGTTTCAGACGAACCTTGTCTGTGATCCTGTTTCGAGAAGTGCCTCGGTCGCTGTTCGCTGAGTCGTTCATGCTTCTGCCATGTAGAGCTCAGTCCACAGAAGTATCTTAGCAATAGTAGACCAGTGATTGGTGTCGTATGTAGAGGCCCTGAACCATCTATCGCCAAAAAAGGCACTGTTGAGATAGGGTAGAGAGGTAAAGGTGGGAAGGGATGGGCCAGCTAAGTGCTGCTCACATGCCCAGGACCCGGAAAAGAAAGAGGGAAAGAGAAACAGGAAGCTTATGGGCAGAGGGCTGGAGTTGATTTCGCCGAGTTGCCTGTAGCTATGGAGTGAAGCCAGCGCCTTGGGTATTCAAACTCCTCCAAAGAAAGTAGCAGAGAGAGTGGGCCTTCGAGCAACTTTATAGCTTGCCCAGAAAGTCTTTATTTACAAGTCACCAGATGTTTGCAGAGAGTGCTGAGTCGACAGTCACAACGAAATTAAGCCGACAACGGTCCTGATTTTTTGAAAAACCACAGTAAATGGCAATGTGTCAGGAACTCTTTAATCGCAGCGGCAAGAAAACAAACATCGGCAACAACTAGAACAATAGCCAGCAACAGTAAAGACCCTATCCGCCGGCAACTAGATACCGTACATCCACACCACTTGAAGAAGCTTATCGTTCCAAGTCCTGAATGCTCCAACCCTCCATTTACGTTTATCTAATCTAGCCTCCCCTTCCCTCCAACGCTATCGTGTTTGCTTCAGGGGAAGGATCCCCAACTTCGACAAACCCCTTGGCTTGGCCCTAAAGCCGCCAAGTTATTTCCTACTAGCTATTCCACCTATACTCCCCCTGTATTACAGAAAGGTGCCCCTATATAATATATAGTGCCCACATATTAGGAAGACCCCCTGTAATAGTGGCATAATAGGAATACAATAGGACCCTATTTTAATCCTCATTATCCCTTATAGTCACGATTACAGGGGGGGTTCATAAACGGGTCTGCCTAAATCCTAAACCCTAAATCCTAAATCCTAAACCCTAAGTCCTAAACCCTAAACCCTAAATCCTAAACCCTAAAACCTAAATCCTAAACCCTAAACCCTAAACATACGGGTTTTTAAGTAAAGCAGCCAAGGCGCCATCCTGGAGAGCCACCGTAACTGTGAGGCCACAGGAGACTGGCCAAGCGACCACGGATGTCTGCTCGGCTGCACGTGGGAATGCGGTTTAGGGTATTCGGGTTTAGGATTTAGGGTTTAGGGTTTAGGGTTTTAGGGTTCAGGGTTTAGGATGCACGTGAGAGTTTTGTAGAAGTAGTTGTGGCGTAAGGCTTTAAGACTTATTATTTAAGTTATAGAGGGAGTTCGGTTCCTCAGCAGGCGTCGCGTCTTAAAGGGTGGCAGATACACGGATTATGGCCCAATGACGCATGCAGAAGGTGCATCATGTTTCGCTTTTTACGTGGGCGCAAGTTGGGAAGTACCTTCCATTCCGTATAATACGTGTTGTTATAGCGAGCTTCCTGACATGATCCGGGTCCTTATATAGATTTCCCATATCCGGGGAGCTGAATTTGTACGTAAATATGTGCATATATATATACAAATACACACGCAAGAATCCTAGAAACACCCCTTGCAACCAAGTTCTGCTCCACTTGATTCTCCATTCTTATCCGTATAATCCCATATATCTCTTATACTTTGCAGCTTCCAAGTCCTTTTCCATTTTCGTTTATATCTCCTTCTCCCTTATTGAGGGAGAATTTTGTCCCAGCCCCAGTTGTCCTTTCAGGTGAGGCCTGCAGTCTTCAAATTCAGCGTCGGCAAAAGCCATGGTGCTTGGCCCGGTTCGTCCCCCCGTGAACTTGGGAGTTTCGGAAAATGCGGGGCCCCAATATGGGAGTTTTCAAAGAAAAGGGGGCACCCTTCTACGGGTCAGAATAAGGACTATGGTGTATTGGGGTCTATATTGGGGTCCCGTCTTTTGGGAAACTGCCACATAGACCCAAAAGATTATAGTCGTATTCGAGGGTCAGGAAAAACCCGTAAATAAGCGAATAATCCCTGCAAGCCACATAGTATTCCTAGTTATGCCTCCTTTTTCACCTACTTGCCAAGTCCCCCTGACCCTCCAAGTGTTGGTACCATTTAGATGCTGGGACTTGTATGTTTGATCCCTCCGCAGCCTCACGCCCAAAGCTGAGAGGTGGAAATTCTGGAGTTCCAGTCTCTGAGACAGCATGGGCGATCTCACCAGGTTTTCGGTTGAAGCTTTTCTCTGCATCAGAAAGAGATGGGCAGGATGTTGCGCTCCTCCTCTGCGCGCATGGGTCTGTGAATAAATTTGCGAGTGCTGCATGCCGCATATCTGGAAGGCTGCAACATGAGCATGCAGGCAGCAGCAAATTCTTCAAACAAGGCATACAGAAGACAAGCTTCTTCAGGCAATTCAGGAAAAGCCTGTTGCAGATGCAGAAGTGTGGACGTGTGCTCCATTTTGGCTTGGGCGAAAGAATCCTACTGTAGCGGCCTCCTGCCCGCGGCCTTAGCTCTGAGTCCAAAGGTGCCTTAGCCTTCTACGATTTTGTGCAAATCTTTGCGTAAGCAATTTCGAATGCGAAGCATTCAGGGCCTTGGACAACCGAGGGGCACCATGAGTTCTGGAACTGTCGAGGAATGGGCGCAGAAGGACAATTCGAGCCTTGCGAGTGTAGGAGCAGACCGTCGAAGTTCGTATTTTTCCTGTCTCAGTCATAGGTGGGCCAAAATCTTGAGTATCAGCCTCCAGGACAGCCTCCAAGCCCTGTTCAATCGCATTGACTCCAACTGTGATGGCTGCGACCTTAGCTGGGTGCTGACGCACAACGGCTATGAGTGAAAGCACCAGGATCACTCCACCTTGGCTCTGCTCAGGCACTTTGAGCACGGACGAGCTACGACGTGCACTCTGTGCTATCGGCCTCAAAAGCGCTGATGTGGCTTGGCCGCTCTTGGGCCGTTGAAGCTCCGTCGTGGTGGCACGAGAAAGCTGCAGTATACAAGCATCACCAGTTTGGAATTTATTTACATTTGCAAAGCGTTGCTTGTGGAGTCAGCATGTAGAGAAGGTTGGAGAGAGAAGTTCTTACACGGAAAAACGGCAGTCTGCAGAGCTCGGAAAAGTCCCAGGTCACCAAGATCTACAAAGTCATGGTGGCTTGTCAGCAGGCCATGGGCATCTTATGAGTGTGTGATGGCTGGACCAGCACGTAAGTGGGCCTTCTGCTCACAGGGGCTGTGTTAAGGGAATTTCATTCGCAATTCTGAATGTTGGGAAGTGGAGTAGCTGACCTGGAGACCTTTCACGGGGCACGGGGGCATTGCACGAAGCTTAAGGTTGGGGAAGAAATTCTAATTCAGCCTCCAGCAAAAACCCGATCCTCTTCTTTACCGACTGTAATGATAGATTCTGGTCAGCCCCACGGCCTCCGTGCCTCCTGTGCAGCCTGAACCCAAGACGAAAAAGAGAGACAGAGCACCATAGTGCGAACGAAAGCACTAACGAACCAAAGAAAGAAAGAAGCAAACACAGCCCAACATTTGTTTCACCATTCAGCGGAGGGTTCGGTTTGGTTTCGCGTTGCAGTGATCTGCTCGATTTGTCAGTTCGGTTTTCAAGAATGCTCTTGGTAGGTCCAGTTCATCAATACAGGCATTTGCTGATAGTAAATGTCATGGGTTGATGATGACGAGCGTTGCTGATGCAGGAGTGTCGGCCTTGATTCCACTTCCCTTTTGAATTCACCCTATTCAAACAGAGTCGATGTTGCTACACGTTGTGAAGACTACTCTGTGTCTTGTGCGCTCTTCCAACATCGACAAACCCCGCCCAGACCTAGCCCCGAAGAAAGTAGTAAGAAAGTGTTCTCAATTTGGAACACAATGTTGTCAGTTTCCACATCCCCCCATTGCGAAAGGCCGTGTAACTCGCCTCAAATCGTAGACATCCGCTGGCCATGCTTCGGGTGTCTAGAACCAGAGAGCGCCCTAAAATCCAAGGACACAAACTGCGACGACCGGGTGTCCTACACAGAGTTTGTGAAGTGGCTTTTTCATGGCTCCAAGGAGGCAAGACAAACACTGCATGCTCTCAACCCCTTAAGTTCCAACAAAGCTGTCTTAATATTTAGAAGCAGTCCATGTCTGTCTCCTTCTTGACGTTTGGAGCTGGTCTAATTATCCATGACATCGTCTTCAAAAGGATCTCCCAGTGTTTGCACCTGAAGTACTGGACTGTACGTCTACCATGGGCTGGGTTACACAATCGGTCCTGGTTGCCCTAGACCTGAGAGATCGAGTAAAGGCCCTGCCAGCATGAAATAAGAGCCTGCCAGATCAGTACTCGGACACGGTACCAGAGCTATTTACCTACATAGCCCGGAACAGCTTGCAACCTTCTTGGAGGCCGAGGTGATCACGAAGAAGGTCATGGGTGGCCCAGCCACAGCTTCTGAGGCAGCGTTGCCATTGCTAGCTAAGATATTAGCAACAGGAAAAGCAGAAACGACAGTCGGAATACTAGAAATAACACTAGTAAACATAATGTTGCTGTCGCTTTAGGGTCTCCTTCTTTTAGCATCGTCCTGCGCCTGCATGCTATGGGTTCGGATCCGTCACCTGTCTGCGTCCAGTCTTCCACAGCGCAGTGTAGAGTAGCGCAGTGTAGCCTGCTGAAGCCTGGGGCCTGCGGGTTGTGAAATGCATAGAGTAGTAGCTGCATACCACAGACGCAGATGAAAAGGACTCCTGATCACTGTGCCAATGACGGACACACACCAACTTCGAGCCAGGCTATGGACGAGTTTGTTGCCTTCATTCAGGAGCTAAAGGACACCCCGCCAGAGGAAGGCTGGATTCTGTTAAGGAACCTCCATACACATTCTACTTGCGGTATATTTTCAAAGAATTACTGCTAGCGCCGGCGCACCTCCACTTCTGTGCCTTGCAGAGTGTGGTCCGCGCTGAAAACGCAAACTGCGCAGGAACAAGGCACTGGGAACTGGGCAATGTTGTATCTTCCCGTGATAAACGTGGACCTGGATTCATTTGAGGGTTGTCCAAAACCCATGCTTTCTTTTTACTGTAGCTCCAGGCAGGATGATGACGACATGCCCCAAAACCCCACGCACACAAGGTTGGCGCAAGTGCACCCCAGACGAATAATGAATTCTAAGATTATAAGTGCAAGTCCTAGAAAAGTGATTTCAGATAAAACCCTGCGCGTGAAAGGTCCACGCAAGCTTCGCGCGCAAGCGCAACTCAAGGGCATTTCTGGGATAAGGAACACTGTATTGCGCAACCCTCATTTGCAGGGTGTTGGCTGCTGGGTCCAAGGCCTCAGAGCCTGCTTCCCAAAAGGGCATGAGCAGTTGAGCTCAAGGGTGCGGGGTGCTTTTGGTGAGTCTGCTGTGCTGAATGAGACTAGTCTCGGTGTCCACGCTTCAGCCGGAGAGAAGCCTTTCAAAGAATGCGTATCTCTTTGTGGGTGGCTATGTGATTAAAGACGTGGATACCTTTCTAGACCCACACCTATGGTAGCAAGACTCAGGGCGACAATAGGATTTTGCCGAGGGTTGCGAAAACCCGCGCGCTCGCAAGCTCGCGCAGGGGCGGGCGCAAGAACGAATAGTTCCTCATACTTGCTAATCATGCCTATATGTGCACACTTTGTTGCAATGTGTTGATATGCCCACACGCGGAGCCCTAACGCTGGGGCAACTGTGAACAGCGCCCACATCATGAGACATCAAGTCTTTATCTTGCAGGTGAGAAGCCCACAAAGCTTCGGGCAGCCTAGCAGCACAATGCGGTTCAGGTTGCTACAGGCCCAGCACTCCAAGCAGCTCTCCCTTTGCTTTGGATGGCTTCTCGTAGGCTTGCTGCTCGATCATTTTGCCCTCGAAAACTCATATTCATGTCTCTCCTAGCCGCTACGACTGAGCTGAGGACATCTTCCGCAAGATGGATGGCTGCTTGAGCGGCACACAAGTTTAGACCCACCCAGCGCTCGACAGCTAGCCTACCCTTTCTCCATAGGTCCACAAAGCTAGGTGGGGGTTTCTGAAATTAGGGCTCTTTTTGTGGAGGACCTTTAAGGAGGAATTTCGTAGACTGAAGTTTGTATTGGGACCCCCTATTCATGGAAATCCCCTGAATGTCAGGAACAGCATGACTAGGCCTGCCCCAGAGTTGATGATGCAGACAGGGTTGTTGGTTTTCATGGCAGAGTTAGAGCAGTTGGAGTTTCCAAAATTACCCCAATATACTCGAAGCCTCAATATGGGGACTCCTAAGGAGGGATCCTTAATTGATTTCCGGAAGCCCTATGAAGCCCCCACTTGGTGCTTCACGGCCAAAAGCTTGCTCTGATATGCTCTGATTCTCCAAGAAAACGGCAGCGGCAAGATTTCCTTCACCGAGTTCCATTCGCAGCTTGGCAACTAGCCATTCAGCATGGCGAGAGTCACACAGTCGCTACCTACTGAATCTACTCCGGCCAATGGAAGCTTTCAAAGAACAATGATGGTCCCGTGTTTGCGAATGAACGGGACTCGAAACAAGGCTGTTTGCATAGACGGGCTTGCATTCTGAATGTCCGCAGTCCCATTGGATTGTTGGCTTTTGTAAGCCTAGCGTTCCCAACAAGTGCTGCCTACGCTGTTTGCACCGAGAGGTCTTGTCTGCATGGTTAGAGACAACCGTGCTATTGGTCTGATTTGTGCTCTTCACCCTCGACCTGTGGATCTAGGCGGCTTTAACGTAGTTTGATAGGCTTTGGCTGGCACCCGTCTGCCATGGTTACTAGGGGCCAGCTACTGGCAATCCCTGGCGCCTGTCCACACACCCTAGGCACTTCCTGGCTCGAGCAATATTTCTCTTCGTGTGGCTCTTGCATTGCAACTTGTAATTTATGCCGAAAAATACTCC
Source organism: Symbiodinium pilosum (assembly GCA_905231905.1). Taxonomy (NCBI): domain Eukaryota; class Dinophyceae; order Suessiales; family Symbiodiniaceae; genus Symbiodinium; species Symbiodinium pilosum. Next base: position 17,684 of record CAJNIZ010043152.1, read on the forward strand.
TGCTACTCCTTGCTATTGTGTTCTTCTTGATCCTCACCCGCACTGTGAGATGGATGTATCTCATCTTTCTGTTAACTCAGGAGTTGTAAGTCTCTTGGCTTCGACATTGACGACGACATGCTGAAGCCTTGCCTTAAGTTTTGAGATATAGTCTCAGGAGTTTATGGTTCAGCTTACGTACTTGGACAGCCCTTATAGAGAGTCAACAGATTCAGAGATGTGGCAGCTTTTCTGCCAGCTTGCGACTTCTGACTTTTGTGGACTGCATTATCCTTCTCATTATAAACATATACCCGTGTCGTTGTACGTTACCACATCTCCAGATTCTGCGGCAAAGTTTCCGGGAGCATGAAACCAGAATAGCCAGAATAGCGTTCCGCGGAAACATGGCAGCTGCTTCTGCCGAAACTGGCCGGGCTTCACAGCAAGACTTGCCATAGCAGATCCGTGCCATCTTCTCGCCGAGTGTTGTGTTCGACTTGCGTCCTTTTGGTCTTGCGAGACAGCTCCAGGCCTAAGAATGCATTACAACTTCAGGTTCGCCCGCTAAATTTTGCAAAACGAGGAGCCCCACGCTCGGTAGCAGTAAATGCTAGAGGACATGCATGAACCTCGAGAAATCTTTAATTTAACACTGCAGAAGTATGCGGCTGGGGTTTCGGAGTATTCCGTCTAAAGCTCTCAACATCGCAGGAAAGGGCATTGAGACATCCCTTCTGCAGATGTTCTACCTGTAAGTGCTCGACGCCAATCCGAAAGTTTGTTTTGGCTGAGTGATTCTTGGGCTTTTCTGGAATCTGCAAGTACCTAGCCCCTGCTTGTGCAAACTATGCACACACCTGTGTCAAAAGATGACTGGAAGCTCATCCAAGGAAGGAGATCTTCGATCAGATTGACGCATCACCCTCAAAACCTGGCTTGCTTGCATTCTGCGTCCGTGTCAGTAAATTTGCAAGGTTACTCTCGTCAAGAATTTCTATTGTGACTCAATCAGGTGTAGTGCTAAAGGTGTGGCTGTGGACGTGCAAGTAGCAAAAGCTAGAGCCCCACGGGCGAATGACTTATGACCAACACTTCGGGTGAACTGGCACTCCGAACGCCCAACTTGTACACGTGTAGCATGAGCTTGGTCTGTTAAGCGCTGCTGGCACTCCATCTGCACACGTTGGCCTCTCCGACTTATTGACAAAGAGAGTGTAGCAAAGACCCTAATATAACCCTAATATATACCCTATTATAGTAGATTCCATTTTATTTTCCATTATCCCAATATTACCCCAAAATATTGGGAGGTTCCATGTTTTGGGGATCTGGAACTGGCTAAGGTCCAGCGGGCCTCGAACAGGAAGAAGAAGCCGCTGAGCCAGGAGGAGAATGAGTCTAACGGTGGGTGTGTGGTGGTTGCTTCGGGGATTTGGAGGTTTGCGTAAGTGAAGGCAGAGGATAGCCTACGGGTGTAGGGTTTAGGGCTATATTAGGGTCATATTAGGGTTATATTGGGATAATGGAAAACAAAGTGGAAGCTACTCTAATAGGCTGATATATACAGATGCCTACGGAATGCTGCATCACTAATCGCCTTACCCCAACAATAAAAGGCATCGTTCCCTTTCTGGTTATATTGGGATAATGGAAAATAAAACGTAAATTATTATCATGGGTTGTATTTAGGCTTTCCAGGTTTGAGCAGCAAAATGTGCTCAGCCGGCTGGATTGATTATTGGTTGGAATATAATGCAAGACTTAGAGCCCCATTTATCATTTTCTATTTCAAGAGCAAGCCTTTTGAAACTCTTTATTTGGTGAGTTTGTAAATCAAGGAGATCCCTGATTGACTATCTCTGTTCAATAAGTACTGATGTGCCGATTCAAATTAAGAATTTTTGGTCGGTCATAGTTCCCGTCATCAGTCAAATCGCTGGCTAATTTCTTTCAGCAAAAGTTCCTCCGTCATCGCGCATATTTGTTTTTAAATTCCTTGATTTATCAGCATCCGCTAACACCATAGATATGTAGGACATGAAGGAAGCCCCCAATCACAGTGATTCCTTGTCATAACCCAACTGCTTGCCTCAAGACCCCTCTACTCTACTTGGCCCTGATCACGGTCGTGGTCATCTTGAAAAGCACGCTTCAGGATTTTTTGCAACTGTTGTTAGGCAGGGCTTTCCTAATAGGGGGAAGGGATTCATTGGCTGGGACCCTAAACCCTCTTTGCGAGCCCTCTTCAGGATTCCGGATCTCATCAGCAGCCCTGCTCAGTTGTGGGATATAAGCGGGCGAGTCTGCCGGAACATGCATACAGGATCCTCTCTGGGCGTTGCTGCATGGGTAGTTCCCAAAATTAGGGTCCCACTTTGGTACTGTACCCCTTCTATCGCCAAAAAGGGCCCATAATTCTGAGAACCACCCATATACGGCACTCCAGTCTTGATTTCATGCATCTCTTTCCTAGCAGGAGCAAGATGAGATCATTGCTGAAGCAAAGGCGCAACACGGCAGCAAAAGTGCATTGCATATTGGGGTGTCTTGCAATGAAGTTGATCTTTCGAAGACCATGGTCGCTTTGGCAACTCCATTCGGCCATTCCTGGCCTTCGCGCCCATAACCAGCTTCACATGCGGCACCCCACAGCGTTGCTAAGGAGACAAGCCGAAGATCCTTCTGCACCCCGGTCAGCAGAGTGTGCTCAAGTTGGGATGGACTTGCATCAAGTCGTAACTGGTACGCAAGGATGCTCCCTCCTGATTCGCAAAGGTGGAGATTCCGGAGTTCATGGATGGCTTCCCAAAGGGACCGCCCCGTGTACCATGATCGACACACCTTTTTCAGGCAAGGGGTGTTCCCTGCCTAGTTGGGTCACCTGGCAGGAGATATTTCATGCTGGCTGTCCCACGAAAAGGTCTACTACGACGCTTGCCTGATCCATATACTGCAATACTTTGATGTCGAAGTTCTCCGTAGACTCCCCTCAAACGCGGCAGCCGCAGAAAAAAGTGGATCCCAACAAGCGAGCCCTGATTGTGAAACATCCCTCGAAGTCGCAATGTGGAGTCTTTGTTCCAAGAAATGAGAATCACAACTTATCATACGCGTAGTCAAGTTGTATCATCCCAAGAATTGCTGCATCTGATGGCGTATGCTCAAGCCCACCAAGCTTGGCAAATCTGACGGTGCACCATGACGACGTCTTGGAGTTTAGCGAAAGGCCTGTATGCTTATCAGACCCCTGCCCACGATCCGAGCTCATGTTCTGCTGTGCCAAGTGCGGGTCCAACAAGAAGTACCTGAAGCAACGACGTCTCATCTACGATCCTCATGCCGCTGAGCGTGATTTTGACTTCTGTGTTTAGGGACGGACATTGAGCTTCTTACGCAGCTATAGTATCACAGCAACTCTCTGTACCAGCATGTAAGAGCCACTTAAAGCCGCAGCGTAGTGGTTGTCGTCATTTAGAGGTTCAGTACTTTGTGCCGTCCACTCCTGCAAGCTGTGATGGCAGGAAACACCACTGAACTTGAAATAGCGGAGATTCGGCTCCGGATCTCTAAGCGTCGCATCTGTGTCTCGTGGGGCGTCGTAGCTTTGAGTCAGGCTCCATGCCTTTGATCTGCTCAACGTTGCTTGACCATGAAAAGGACCTAGCTTCATCATGCTTCATCGAACTTGTGGCATTATCTACCCACTGATGCTGTTCATTTGTACTTCGCAGGGGCATCTATGAATCATGACACACTTTCTCAAGAGTACGTAGTCCTCCACCTGTAGGCCCAGCTGAACGGCCCCGCGAGTTTGCATGCCCGTAATATAGTACGCATTGAAATATCAAACTTGCACGAGAGTAGGGAGTAGTCGTGTCGTTTGCGACTCTGACATCTTGTTGGCACATGATGCACAAGGCCTGTTGATCTCTGCACTCTTCTGGCAGCGCAGATGATAGCCTAATCGTGGTCAACAAGCCTGACAGCAAGTACCAAAGCACACGAGGCTGCTACCACGCGGGACTTCGCCATTACCTTTTCAGAGTTCAAGAAGGTTGGCCTGGATCGTAGCTCCTATTTGGTAGTTTCCCAAAATAAGGGCACCCCAATATAGACCCCAATATACTATAGTCCTTATTATTGGGACCCCCAAAAAGGTACCCGTAATTTTGGGAAACCACCATTTGTATATTCACATTGGCTGCATCTCAGCAGAGTTACGCGGCCATCCAACTCCGATGTGTTTGGAACAACAGCTCCGGGTGAGTCTGGTAGCTGCTTTCAAGCCATCTGGGAGATGCACCAGAAGTCACTAAAGACTTAGGCCTCGAAGCCTAGCCCACTTCAAACAGATCTGCCTTTCTGCCACAAAATTTGACGTCAGTGTAGCACCACACCAACAAACTTGGCCAGCTTTTGTGACATGGGCGCAGAAAAAAGCAATCACCGGGGTGGTGTTGGCTCTGGGTCACATGAACGGCGCAGGCCTTCAACGCAGTGATTCCGGTGACCAAGAAGGCCTGAGAAGCTGCAGCAGGGTGGCTGTCTGCATTAGATAGGGGGAGGCACAATGTTCCGTCGTACATGCAGATTCCGGGCATGTCCATCCCACAGCTAGCTTTTGGGCATCTCTGTACGCAGTCGAAGTTAAAAGTGCACTTGGTGTGTTGTGTGGCCTATACTTTCTGGCTTGGGCCTCTGAGCAAGATTTGCTCGTAGTTTCTAGGTCACTAGGCCTTTTTTTCTCGCAAAACCGGGATAGATCCTGACCCTTGAGTCAGCATCAGGGTAGTGGCCAAAGGTGCTGCTCCCCTGGTATGAGCCACAAACGGTGGCTGGCACTGTTCTGCCTGAAGGCGTGGCAACCTCGACTCATAAGAGGAGTTGATCCCTCCCATGTCCATGCAATAATATGCCTTCGTTAAAAGTTGGAATTCCAATGCCGTTTGCCACATGCAGATCTACGTTGTCTAGTACGTCTCACAACAGTCAGACTCATAGACTGAACCTGCGCTATGATGCTGCATTACGAGAGCTGGAAGGCAAGGCCATGAACGCACAGCAAGACCATCACAAACTCTCTCTCTCTCTCTCTCTCTCTAAGAATCCCAATCACGGTCGTGACCGTTATGGGATCGCCCAACGATCCTCATGTGCCCTGTTGTTCATGCCGCAGCCACTGAGGCTCAGTACAAACTGCCATAGTGTGACACGTCCAAGTAAGGTAGCAGGGGTTTGGAAAAGCGATTGATTGATGCTGACGCTTGCATAGGTTTCATCTACCAAAGGCTCTCGAAATCCGAGACTTCAGCAAGGTTCAGCACGATTACTAGCTGCACTGTTGCAGGCTGCATTGCGAAGAGGCCAAGTTGCCTGTGGGTGCTGGCTCTTGAGCAGACCCCCCGGTTTGCAGCCATGCAATGTTGGCTGATTTCCGTGGTGGTCGTGGCAGTGTCTACGATGATTCTGCTTTTCCTTTTCAGCTTCGACAGTTTAGAGCCGCATCCTTAGCAGCCTTAGCAGGGCCGGGAGCTGTGATCTAGGCATGTGCAGCTGGCGGGTCTTCTGAGCGAAATCAATCCAATCGAATCTAAGGCCTGATCTCAGCGCCTTGTAGTGTTTGATAAATGCCAAAGCCTGCAACCCCCTTGATATTCTCATCCCTGCGCGCTAGTGCAGCAAAGGACTTTGGGCTGTGGGGCAGGAGTGTTATTGTCCGCATGTTGCAGTCTATAAGCTGTCAGGCCCCTTCAAAAGACTGGCGTCTTCTGAAATCTGACAGGGCTGATGCAAAGCCTGTGGTGTGCAAAAGTCTGCGAAACTGGCTTACAATTGCATAAATTGTTGGCATGCTGGAGCATAGAAGACACCATTAAGGATTCCCAACACCTTTCTTTCTAAGGGATGTAACGATCCGCGGGCAACACACAAGCTTCTAGCTTGCTTGGCGCTAGGGCTTAAGGCTTACCCTGCTACCTCTGCGGGTGCGGAGTACCGGTTGCACGTCACTACTCTCTAGGAGGCCCATCGGCATGAGCGTTGATTGGAAACTCTTGCCTGCGCACGGCGGGATGCGAAAGGCCAATCGCAAAGCTCACTTTGCTACTTTGCTACGATCCGCATGTGATGGCATCGACTGAAGGTATCAGCAGATTGGGCTCAACTACAGCTTCCTGAGCGAGAGCGTTGAGAAGGAGCCACTTGTAGTTTTTTGCACAACCAGGTGAATTCCACAAGCCTGGCTTGTACTCCGAACTAGATGGCCGGCCCAGACATACAACTACCAACAAGGAAAACGAGGAGAGGATCCAAGCAAAAATCGAAGCCATGCACCTTGTGTAGATCTTTGATTCTGTCGGCCGGGGTTAGCCAGGGATGACATAGCATGGCATAGTGGCACTGTGCCAACAGCAAGTGGCATATTCATAGTATCCACGTTCATTGAGGATCCAGACACGTCCCCAACCAGTAGCCAGATCTAGCTTCTTCAAGCGGTCAAGCGGGGCGGCGGCGAGGTTCCTAGTCAAATCGTCCTTTCAGAGGCAGCCAAAAATTGAAAGCGCCTGTTTTGCTGTCGGCCACTACTCCAGCTCCACAGATGGTCTTCTACGATGATCAAGCGAGCCAAACCGTTATGTAGCATTGCTGATGACAAGCCACCGCGCTTCCTCTCGGACAAGAGCCGTTCCGTGACGCATTCGCAAAACATCATTGGCGGGCAGAGAAAGGCAAAGTCCCGGTACCCTGCATTCACTACAGCAATTCAAAGTCTTAATGCGAGCAGTGTGTCGCAGTCATAAACATCATTTTCTGAATTGAATGAGATTTGCATGCACCCTGGCAGGAGCCATACAAGCCTGGCAGCGACTTGGCCAAGTGGTGCTGCAGGTGAATAGATGGGCTGAAGCGATAAGGCGGACGATCCACGTCCAAGCATTTCAGCCTTCTGACTGTGTCGCCTAGTGCTGTGATCTCAGAAATATCTTGTAGTTTGCTGATGCAAAGGCTGGAGTATTCTCAGGCGTTAATGCTCAACATGCGGATTTTGCACGGATGCTCGAGCACTGACTGCGGCGACGATGCTGATGGTGGTGAGGATGAGGATGATGATTGTGATGCCTCGTTGCCGCGCAATGCCAAAGGGACACCAGCACAGCTCCGAGTGCTGAAGCTGCTGCATGGAATGCTCTTAAAGCTGTTTTTGCCATTCTAAGAGTGATGATGCTTCAAGGATACTATCTGGGCGTCACCAATCGGTTCATCAAATTCCCCCGGACAGCATCTCGGCCAAGCATCCGCAGCCAGAATTGCTAGAGTTCTTTCAAGCGGCATACTGCTTTTACACGCAGCTGGCGCTCATCCTCACTGATGTGACACTGCAAGGTCACAGCACTTCTCAGTTGAGCAACCATATAATTTCAGGACTGAAGTGAGCAGTAGCGGATCCCTTGGCAGCCGTTGCAGAGATCTAGCACAGCTGCCTGAGGCACCTCGTGCCCTCCAGTAGGATGCAACCTTTGCTGGAAATTCCAGGGTTTCCAACCTGGCACGCAATTTTTCTGCGGACAGGGCAAGTGGAATCATCATTAGATCTGTTGATTATCACCATTCCCATGTATGTTGTTGGTCATTTTTCAATCCTAGACTCGTCAGGTGCAGTCCGTCAGTTTCATTGATGACTGGGCAGAGGGCCTCCAGGGGCCGGCGCTTCAAAGCCGAACAAAGGATGGCCTCACAGTTCGTTTGGAAGCTCGGCTATCTGGCAGCTTATTAAGCCTTTGGATGTCCTGACGATATGGACCCGAGATGATGGAATGACAACCACTCTTTTCAGACAACAGTTCCTCAGTCCTCAGAGCACTTTTAGTCCGAGACATTGGATGTCCCTGCAAAGTCCTCTTTGAATTGCTGCGTCCTGGTCTTTTCCTGAATGGTTCTGTTCCGACGGGTCCTTCCAGTGAGCTGCATCTAAGGAGGTGTCCTTCCAGTACAAGCTGATCTTCAACGAGCTGTACAACTTGCAACTGGCCGAGTTTGGGTCCAGCTTTTGCTGCCAATTGAGCCCTCTTCTTTTTTGTTGCGGTGCCAGCTCGTAAAAAAAAAATCATTCAAGCAACTGGCAGATGCCGCACTTTTAGACGAAAAGATTCGTGGCACCAGCAATGAGGGTAGGGGGTCACATCAGTAGCCATCAAAGTTGTCGCCAGCAAAGACTGGAGTATTGAACTTCGTGAAGTGCAGGGTCCCGAGTGACTTGCACAGGCCCCTCCTGCAGTTGACTTGGGGGTTTGCCAGAATTTGGGTTACCCTTTTTGGGGGTCCCTTATACTAAGGATTAAAGTATTTTTGGGTCCATATTGGGTCCACCTATCTCGGGAAACTGCCACTTTGAATAGCTAGACCGAGGTGGGCAACGTTGGGCCATGACCACTACGAGACGACCTTTACACGGATGGCCATGGAGCAGCTCTCCACAGCTACCACGAACCACAATGCGCATTTCTTCTTCAGGACTTTGGGCGGCCCTGAAAACCTTAAGCCCTAAATTAGTAGCTTCCATTTTCTTTTCCATTATCCCTATATACCCTTACATCGCCCCTATATAATTCTGCGGAGCCTTCGGTTTTCGTATCTAGTTTTGGAGCCAAGAGGCGAACCGTACATGAGACACGAGGAACAGAACGTACGTGAGCACCGAGATGCATCGAAAGCTTGACGACACTGGGCCAGAAATGAGGATAGAAAACTGCGTCATCATCTGAATCTACTGCTTTGCCTGGTGCAACGTCAGACCCACCAGTGGCTTTCATACTGCTCCCTTCCATTCCGCTAAATTATGGTACCACGAGAGTTGCACTATGCAGTGGCTATGTGCCTATGCGCTGATGGGCAGATATCTCGAACGGGCTTGTTCACGTTTCTTGTCTGGACACATGTTACGCAGTACAACGGCTGGTAGGTAGCCTGGACCCATGCAGCATTTGCAGCTTGGTTTAGACTTAGTTGACTTTAAGGTCTGTTAGGAGTCTCTGCTGTTCACCCTCCATTTGAGCAGTTCATGGTTAGTAGAAATTGCCTTGGCTGTGCCCACATCTCCATTCTCAGGAGCATTTCCGGCAACATGCCTTCGCAGAGGCCTGGAAATCAATGCTGTCTCCTCACTGTTAATTGCCTCCATCAGGTTCAGACAACCTTTTTGCAAGGGCAAGGGCACCACGGCAATTGGTTCTGAAATCACTACTGGGTGGCTGAGATATTGAAACCGGCAATGCTATGCCAGTGGGATGAATCAAGCATTCCATGTAGGGCTTCAGCGTAACCAGCCTGTGGACAAAGCTACACAAAGGACTTCAGCGACATCATGCTTGCGGGCTCTGTACATGCACTTTGAGCCCACATGCGTTGGATACGACTAGGGCTGGCCTGTACTCCTGCTGTTTCTTGACTTTGCGCAGACGGAGGTACCGTTCTTCCAGCTGCGTACCGTGCACTTACCTGACGACTTTGAGGATGCCATCAGAGAGACCCAGGCAGGGGACCGGCTGCATCGGCGCACCAGCCAGGAGAATAGGTAGGCTTCGGATACATCCGGGCCGGGGGGAGGGGGTGGGAGGGTGACGGCCAAATCCCTGAGCCTTTTCAAAGATTCCATCGGGCCTGACAGGTGAATGCTCTGTAGAAACAACTACTTTACCAACGAAATGAGAGGTGCATGTACTCAAGCGTCTGTCTGAGGCGTTGTGTCGGGGGCAGAATCTTCGTCAGGTCCAAGAGCAGCACATCCACATAGCGCGCCTGGAGCAGAAGAAGAAAAAGGCACAGACTTGCGGGAAAGTCCTGCTGGCATTGCTGGGGTCAGACCTCACTCTGACATGCGTTTGGTTTGGTTGTTCTCCCCTTCTTTCATTTTGGCATGGGAACAATGCGAACCCTCAGTGGCCTGCCTAGCTTACTACTCTTCGCATTTCCTTCGATAACTGAGCCTCATGTGGTTGTTTCGAGCTCCTAATAGTTGGGAAGACCTCGGTTGAGGCGGAAGTAGGGAAGAGCCATTCAACGTGTGCCTAGAGTGGGGGACTCGCTTGTGCAGTAGTTGTATGGGGTTGGCTCGCCCATGGCATGTCGTCACGAGGAAGCGGGCAACCCACAGGCTGAAAACTCTCAGCAAGTCAGCAAGCCAAAGCACACAAGCACAAGCCTCTTGTGCCTCATCCCTAGATCGACCCGTGTTTCTTGCATGCGGACAGCAGGTGACTTTCGCAACCGAGGTGCTCAAAGCGGAGCAGGCCAGCTCAAGCGTCATGCTGGAAGTAACATTATGAACTAAACAAGGACGGCTGCTAACGTCCATGCGCCTCGCATTCAGTCGGCCTTGCCGCTGTAGAAGGTGATTTCCCCCCTCCCCACACTCTCGGGATGTTGCATGGCCCACCATGTCAGGCCGTCAAGAAGATCAACAATCAAGCTGAAGCCACAGTCGGCTTTCAATTGAGTAGGAGAGATTCTTAAAGACCTGGTGCTGACCAGTGCCACAACCCAACCTTTGTACTCCGACCAGCATCCGTTGACAGCTAGAAACGCGGGTTCCTAAAATTGGGGATACCTTTTTTAGGGTGGGGGGCCTCAAAAAGAATGATAGTATTTGGGGGTCTACATTGAGGTTCCCTGTTTACGGAAACTACCAAATCAACCGAAAGTGTGCATTCCTGCATGCCAAGGCCCCTTGCTGTAGACTGTTTTGCAGCCCCTGATGTGAAGTGTGTCCAACTGCGCTCAGGCTGAGGGTGAGGCCACCGCAACACTGACTAAGAACCGGGCATACTGTCCAAGACTTAGCTGCATATTTCCAAACAGAGATGTCTCTCTTTTGTGTTTGTCAGATTCTCCGTCTCTTTGTGACATTTGCCACTTAGCTCCATAGCCATGTGCCGCTTAAGCCACTGAAGGTGAGCAATACAAGTACACGCAAGAGCTCCAAGCGGATGCCCTAGAGCCACTCGGCTACGCCCAGCACGTGAGTTTGTGTTAAATTGTTTCAATAGGGGTGGCTGTCAAAATTATGGTCCCTTTTTCGATCCTAGTATAATACGGGACCTAGTATTCAGGGTACCCAAAAAGGGACCATCATTTTGACAATCACCCATAGGAATACCAGCAGCAGCCGTGAGTCAAGAGTGATTACATACTAGTCAGATGGAATCCCTCACAGTTATATGGTAATTTGCCAGAAAAGGGGACACCCAATTTCTCTTCTTAAAAGCCGTTATGCCCTCAATCTGGCACGGTGCAGACCTGAAACCAAAACCAACCTCATTATACCCGGCTTCGAAAAACCAGCATCCTGGACAGGGGCGTCATTGCAGCCAGTGCCTGGACTGCCCCTGAACTTCTGGATTTCCTTGGGCTCCGTGCCCTGGCGTCGGAGGCATGCAGGGAGCCTTCACAGGCTGTATGCGACCCCAAGACTAGAGTTGCCCCGTTGATGGAGTGCCTTATGAAGCTCGCGACACAGTTCCATCTTGCTGTCCGTTGTCAGCGCGCTTGTCTATGCAAATTTCTGAGGTGCTGTCCGTGACCATCCTTCCGAGAACACGCTCATCCGCATTTGAGAGGCAATGACTTGCTTTGAGGGACCCTCAAAATTATCAAGCACCATTGTAGCTCATGCATTGGGTGCACTTGTGTCCTTCTGTGGAAGCTCTAGCCGGCTCACATCAATATGGATTCCGGGACTAATAAGCCAGTACTCATACTGCAAAAACCAATGGGCTAACGAAAGTATGGATTGCAGTGCAGCAACTACATGTCCAGGAGCGGCGAGGGATATCCGTAGATTTGGTGTGCCGCCTTAGTGCTGCAAGCGGACCTAGTTCGCGTTGAATTCTAATTCTAAGCCAGTCCTACAGAGGTAACATGGACTGCAGTCTTAAGCCAGTCTTACAGGTCAACAAATATCCAGCCCCTAAGAGAACGGCAGATTCCAGTTCAAAGTAAACCAGCGTTACGAATCAACCAACCCCTTCCATTTTTCCTCCTCACTCCTGCTGCTGTTGCTGCTACTGCACCACTGCAACTACAACGCATTTTTTCTAACAGATCAACGCAAAACAATGAGAGACAACATAAATCGATGAGCTCACCGCAAATCACTAGACGATACTAGAAGCATTTCCCAGCGGCGCTTCAAGTCAGGTCAGCCGTCGCCACCAGAGTCATGCTCATCCTGACCTGGTTTCTGTCACTGGTAGGGTTATTCAGAGGCTCAAAGCAGCTTCTGGCACACTGCAAAGACAGTGTTGCATTGACAGAACATGCAAACTCGAAAATGTGCTTTCCACAGGCAATTTCTTTCTATGCATTTTTCTCAGTGACGCACCAGTGCAAATAAGCAATGAAACGCCCGCCTCGTTGATGTTGGCTGCTATGCTCCAGCGCGCTTTCTAGTACATGACAATGACAGCAGCCATGAAAATTAGGTTGATCCATGGGCTAGTACGTACCACCTGCGATGGCCACATTGTGTCACCAGAGATGTTTGGCAGATCATCCATGACGCGCGAGAGTCCAGGAATATCTGCATCAGTCCATCACACCTTTGGGCATACTCCATTGCGCGCTGTTGGGCAGTGCGCGATCAAGCGCAAGACGCGTGATTCGAGGGGTGCCTGAAGGAGCTTCAGATCTTTGGCTGCATGAAGACTAAGGGGCCCCTTTTTGAAGGCATCGCATGCTAGACCGTAGGTGGCTTGCGGGCGCCACCTAGCCTGACCCAACGTCAAGGTCTCGTGAGCAAATGTGTATGCATGCTGGAGACTGTACAATCTTGAGTTGTGAGCTTTTCTCTGAGCATACTATACATTGTGCACGCATACGCTGTGCAACATCTGAGGACCCGCTGGCATGGCGGACATTGCAGCAGGCCACCACCTCGCTTTGGGGCTGCCAATGTAAAAACTGAAGATCGTCATAGGGATTCTGCAGTTCTTCCTGTGCATTGCAAAGAAACCCCAGATACGACCCAGCCTATTGCATGTCCTTGCAACATAGACCCACAATTCACAATCCTTGCCTCCGCTGAAAGCATTGTTCTGTAGACGTAGTACCAAAAGATGTTTTGTGAAAAGCCCATGCCTTATCCGACAAAAGCAAGGGGCTGTTTCACTATGGGAACCGCACTTCTTATTCATCTCTCCCCAGTCATGGTCAACTCACTGCTGCATGGTGATGCGAACTGTATGCAGGCCATGAGTTCCAAAGCGTTGAAGGCTGGTGTGTGGACCTCAGAGCCTCAGAGCCCCTGCACGACCCGCTAGTGGACTTGCAAGGCTTGCTCAGGCTTTGTTAATGGCCAATCCAGGCTTGACTTCAGATCAGAAGTGAAGCTACAGGCAATGCTCCAGTGAACATGACGCTGAGAGGCGAAGAACCTTGGATGTAGGGCGCGTAAGGTGACAATCCTCTATAGGTAAATCAGCAGTCAGCGTGCTGAAGTTGGATGCCCCCATGACCAGGGCATCCAAGAAGCTGCAGAAAATGCCAAGGCGAGGAGGCCGTGCGGCGATGGAATCAAATTCTTAGCAGCCATGGCGAAGACGACCGCCAGGCAGGAAGGGTAGCTGTGAAGAAAAAATGATGATGATGTTGATGATGATGACAATCATTGTACAGATCATGATCATGACGATCATTGTCATGATCGTCACTACAATCACGATGGTCAGAGGAGGAAGCGATGTTTGTAACAGATGCGGCAGCAACCACGGCTTTTGCGGGGTCTTCGCTGTACGGCTGACAGTAGGTTGTAGTAGCCAGATGGAGACGAGCAAGCAAACAGGAAGAACAGGTAACTGTATGCTATTTCTTCGTGCAAGTCGTACAAAGCAAGTGCAAGAGAAAGAGGACATCAACAGCGGTAGCAGCCGAGGCACAGCATTAACACTTCCCGAGAAGCCATGGTGCTAGTCAACTTCTGGTCAAGACTTTGAAAATTTCATAGCGCAGGAACAGGAAGACCTTACTGTATCAGGAGCACTGTACCTTCCTCGTATGCATTACATTCGCAGCCAACGGTCGTCATGTACGTAGCACTGAATCCGGAACAAACAGCGGCTGCAGTTGCTGCAGATTAGGAAGCATCAGAAGTGGCCAGCAATAGAAAGAGTACGTACACGATTACTTGTCGTGGTGGTGGTGGTGTTGGTGGTGGTGATGGCGGCGGCGCCGCCGCCGCTGCTGCTGCTGCTGCTGGTTCCTTCCGTCTCAGTAAAACGGTATTCTGAATCGATTTGAGTCATGGAAAAGCACGGGATGAGCTGTTGCTCCCCAGTACCCTAGCTACACGTAATCGAGCAGTCAGCCCCAGCCAAATTTTCTTGGAGCCTGCATCAGGATTCCAGCCGCTCCAAAGCTGTCTACTCTGCGGTCAGATCGCTTTTGGCCGTCATCCTACTGCTCGGGCCCTGGCAATTCAGGTTTGCTTGCTGGGGCAGTCCAAGGAAGTCATGTGAGCGCAGCATCCCAATAACATCGTACCTAGAGATGAAGCTCTCAGCTTAGCTCAGCAGCTAGGACAAGCAAAGTAGATCGAGGCAGGGTAGACTTTACACCTTCAGCACATAGGTTCAAGATCACCATCCAGCAATGTGTTCATCCTCTGGAAATGCATGCGTTATGCTGGCTCGCATGGGATTTTTGGAGGTAAGCAGATCCGACAGTGGGGTTGATCTAAAGATTCTTTGTGGAAAGTATTGAGGGATCCGGCAGGTCTATGCGGGCAATTTTGGGAACGGGATTTTTGATCAACTACCGCATTAACCGCTGTTGTCATCATGCTTGCTGATCTCCTTTGCCAAGCAAGGTGTGTCGCAGTCGCGGCATGCGCGGGGTACAGTCTGAAGGATATCTACCACAGTTACCAGGCAAGCCGGGCAACGCAGGATTGCCTTAATGGAGGTTTGTGACCTTGACTGGGTTGCATGCAGGAGCATTATGGTTCGGTAAAGTGCAGCACAGCACTCTGGCTTCTCTGGGATGGTGAAGCCTGACAAGCAGGCACGGCAAATCCCCGCAGCGCCAGTTCCTGAAGAAGAGCTAGCTCCTCGTTCAGGCCATCAAGTGATTTGAGCCCACAAGCCTGCTTTGTCGGTGTAAGGGGCTGGCCCTTGTGTCTTCGCCAGTCTTCCACATGCCTTCCGGGGTGTTTGCCTTTCCGTATCACAACCAACTGTGTGGAAACGAGGGCATCTCAGCTTCTCAAGCAGTGGAACGACGAGAAGCAGAAGCGATAATCGCGGAAGTGGGATCGCGAGCGCAACTGTTTTCTAGGTAGTTTGACGGGAGATGGAGTGATAATTGTCAGAGAGGATATCGCAGGCAGTCAAATTGAAGGCGTTGATGCAGGCGCCTGCTTTAGTTGCCTAGAGCAAGTGCACGCAACGTCAGAAGACAAGCAAGCCATGAATTGGCAGTCGTCCAGTTGACTAAACGAGCTTTATTTTTCAAGGCCAGGCCACTAGAACCTGTAGCATGACTGTCGCAGGCCTGCTGCTGCTTGTCATTGGTTCGATCACAGTGGTGCAGCTTGTTGTCATAATTTTGGCCCCATCCTCAGTGAATCTAAATGAATCAAAGCCCTAATGGCAAACCGCAAGTCCAGTGACATCGAGGAACACCAGGAGAGAAGCCGATCAAAAGTGAAGAACTTGCCGAGGTTGTGGGGGTACTGCAGAGGGAGCAGCTGGGGGATGGCGTTTCTAGAAGCTCATGACCCCATGGCTGGTGTCAAGCCCTTTTTTCAAACGACCTCTCGAGCAGTGGAAGTCGCCTCTTCAAGACACGCTCACGTCATGATATGCCAGTTTCATCACCCCGTCGTGCGCTGATGCCAGGAGTTTGCGCATGTGACACATTTCAGCTCTGAGAACCCAGGTCGCGAACCTTTGTGGAGGCGCTCGCAGCAAGGAGGCCTGTGGCAGAACTCACTAGGTGTTGCAGCTTCCGCGCTTGGCTTGACATGGATCGAGCTGTGCATGTGATGTCACTTGCTGCAAAATTCTTAGCCATCAGGTGCCAGGGTCATGAATCACTTTTTCTGGGCTACCTAGCTTTGTCAGCAGAAAGGTCCACTGGTAGATCCGCGCAGGTAGCTGATGACGCTGCAGACGACCAGCCCTATTACGCACAGGATCAGCATTGCATCGGGATGAAGACTAGTTGCTGTTGCAGTTGTTGCGGAGATGGCTGGTTCATTTGCGCAGGCCTTCGTTTTCAGGCCATTTGAGGTATGGTTGTGCTATGTCATGTTTGTGACACTGGCAGGCCAACCTGTCACCTTGGCCCCTGTAAGCCGCTGCCTAACGGAGTGTTCAAGCTGTGCACAAGGCAGACGTACCCAGCCTGGCGCAAGGAGAAGCTGATTGACGTGGATGATATCCGCAATTATGATATCCGCAATTATTATTGAGTCAGATGAGTTGGATTCGGGTGGACCGCCAAGTTGATAACCAATATCCTCGCAGCGTCAGGGCGTCAAATCACAGTGCGCAGTCATAGGTGGAGGAAATCAATGGCACAGACAGGGTCGCATGAAAACTGTGTTTAGGACAGAGTGATCTCTCCAACAGACAGCCAGTGCAATGGTAGCTTCCCGTTGGATTGAACGTGTTTTGATGGGACATCAAGACCCCAAGAACGCCAAGCTATCTCCCGGTAAAGCCAGACTTTCTACTTCGAGCAAATCAATAGCATGTGGGACATCCGTGCACCTGCCATGCTGGAACAAGCGACCCGTACAAGTCCTGTGCAGCATGCTTGTTTCAAACTTCAGCTGTTACTTACCTGCACATGCATGGCTGCCAGATGTTGGGTTGCAGGCTCAGTTTTGCAGAGCTGCTGGCAACAAACCTGCTGGTAGCTTGGGCTGTTTATGTTTCTCCGCAGCTGCCTACGGCGAGCTGCTGCCGATTCGAGTATTGAAAGTTGGCAGGCACGAGCTGGGCCTGGGCTAAAACGCATTGGCAAAGTCGTGTTGATCTACATAAGCCGGCTCGTTGTCCGTCTTACTTTTTCAGGAATTCTCGTGTTTCTGCACGATAGGTCTGCAACGACAGCCTCCAGCAACCCTGCCAAGCTCACGAACGGGACTGGCTGGACTGCATTTTCACCCTCTTGGTTTAATAGCTTTCTAAGCCAAAATGGACTGGAGCAGAGATTGCAAATTGCAATAGGCAAGCAATAGTGCCACAAGCTCATGATCCCCAGACACATCTTGACGAAGCCCAGAGTCTCCTTTTTGACGCAAGTCAGATCCTCAGCATCCATTTGGCGTCTTATAGATGTCAGCCAACACCCGACCAACGTCGCACATGTTTGCAAAATGTAACTTCTGTCGATTACTCAATTCTGTGCTTATCATGTTTGTGAGCTTGCGCCGTCCTAGCAAGAGCTAGGCTTCTCTGCAGCGTGCCAAACCACGGCCCTGGGCCCATGAGCATGTGCTCTCCTAGCGCTTTTAATTCTGGTGCCTGTAAAAATTGCAAAAAAATGATTGGGCGCAAGCAGATGAGAGCCCAGGGCCGAAGCTGGGATACAAGAGCGCATGCCACTCTCCCAGATGGCACGAAGGATGCCCCCACAAAGCTTGAACGGTTCTGCCTCGGCAGAGATCACTGCCTCCCAAGGTTTAGGGCCGCTATAAGCAGTACCACATCATACCACATCCATTCTATTACCCAAGCCCTTCAACATGAGGGGGCACGGTCATATTCGACCTCTTTACTGTCAATACCCAAGGGTAATCTTGCAGGGATTTCGCAAGAACCAGAGCCCTTACATCGTGCCACATATCTAGGTCTGCTTGAAGAATGATTTGCCTACATGACTTTTGCGCAGAAGTCTTATTTACAGCAGACGTGGAGGTCACTCATTATTCGAGGCAGACGCGCGACACTCAATACCGTGACACCCAGACACGCGACCGGAGATCAGACCCATTTCGACGGCTTGAGGATTTCCAAGTGGACCGCGGTGGTTGCTTGAGAGCTTGTGCTGCCGCAGGTGCAGGTACCAGCCATGTAGTTGCACTGGACGATGAACCTGGTAAAGCAAGAAACCAAGGTGAAAGAAGTATTTGGCTTGGAACTGCTCCACACGGCAGCTTGCACAGCTGAAGTTGTCATGCATTCTGCCGTGGTATTTGCACAGGCGACGCGTCGGGCGAAGACTGCGTTGGGTGGATTTTCCCTTTCTCCCAAACTACTGATGGCTCTTCGGTGCTTGAAAACTCTGACAGTAAATGAAGTTATCATGGCATTGTATCAGCTGTTGCACAGAAGAACCCAAAGCAATTTTCTTCGATGCTCTGGCAGAAATTCTTGAGTTCTTCACATTGCTTGGGGTATGCATATCACGCTGCATAAACCTTGCTACCTTTCTTCATACCACTCGGGCAGAACTGCCAGATTGCGACAGGCCGCGGAAAGTGTTGGGCCTGGGATTGGGTACTTGTGTGCACAGCTACTGATCAGAAAGCAGCGAGTCTTGGTGAAGGCGTGCAGTCTAACGACGAGCCACATCTCATTCAGCCGACAGACGTCTCATTTTCAGCGGGTTTTTATCAAGATCACACGATTGGGCCTCAGCCCTCTCTCGTGAATCCGTGGGACATCAATTAGGCTCCAGAGATGCGCACCGGACGTGCAGAAGTGTAGTCAGCGCGCTGCAGCAGAAAGGATCCTGAGAGCCTCATCTACTTAGTGATGGTGTACATAAGCTAGGTTTAGTTGTTGCGAGTATTTGGGGCAGCTCTGTGAACTTATGTCCCTTGGTCACGTGAAGGAGGGCGGTGTGTGCCCGAGTTGCCCCCCAATCAAGGTTTCAGACTGTGAATTGTCTATAGCATGCTTAGCCTGCTGCAGCTGCCTGATTGCACGATCTGGAGTTGAATTCAGAGTCGCGGCGCGCACTACATGAAGCTATCCTAGAGAGTCAGGACGGTGCATTGAGATCTCCTGCATGGCGCAATCCTCTTTGCTAAGGGTAGCTAGCATTGAGATGGCAGGTTACAGTTGCAAGTCTGATGTAAATCAACGTGAGCGCTCAAGGCTGTGACAGGGTCTCAACGCATCAATGCATGTACATATTGGCTTCTCCACTTCAGATGGCATGGCCAATACATCATCTGCGAACTGTTACCTGAAAGTCGTCCGTGGAGAAACTTTCACATGAAGCGCTTCCACAACTGCATTTTCCGCAGAGCAATTTTGGTAGATGTGGTGGCGTCTTCCGTGTGTTGGATCCCAGAGATAGGTTCCCCAAAGCAGCAACCGACAATCCAAGGAGGCAAAGTCAGGCAACTCTGGGGACCATACGATGATACACTGGCCTTTGGTTAGCTGGGAAGGAAGGAATTGAACAAAAAGAATGGAAACTAATATAGTGGGTTTAGGGTTTGGAAGGAATGGAAAAGAACATGGAAATTATTATAATGGGTAGTATAGGGACTACCATGAGGACATTTTCCTTAGTTTCTATCTAACCAATGGCCAGTAAAGAGGCAGCGCTGGGTGAATCTATTATGGTGATCTGGGTGTTACAGCCTGCGGCATCTCAAGGAGACTGTTCTGCAGGGACGGCATGCGATTATTTCTTTGGATGCATATATGGAAATTATATGAGGTTATTTAGAGGATATATAGGGGAGAAAGATATAGGGGGTGTATAGGGATTATATTGGGATGGTGGAACAGAAAATGGAAACAAGGGTCTGGGATAACGTGCGCAGGAATCGTCGGCATGTGTCAAAGACCATCAGGTAGGGTTTCGAAATACGGGGGTCCTTGGTAAAGGCCGCCAGGATCCTAAATTTGTTGGAAGACACAGAGAACTACCTTGAAAAGGTTTGCACAGCACTTCCCTCAATAGCAAGCTGCGTCTCAAAAACAGGAATCAGAGTCAAGTCCGTCCAGCTCAAGAAACGTTGCAGAGCAGGCTTGCCGGTCCTTCTGTGTTTGCTCGCAAGCGGGACCTCCCGGTCGCGGAAGCAGAGCATTTTCGCTGGGGCTCCCCTGCAAGCATGTCATGAAAGTTTTAGCTTTCTGCAAGCTGGGCCGGCATGCCCGAGTTGCAGTTGAATCGCATTGTTTATGCGGCAAAATTCGCAACGAGCTATCTGAGCGCTGGTTGCTAGATTATGTTTGATGATGAGCATCCTCCGCAGCTCCAAGTTGGCTTGAATCAAAGCATCTTGAAGGCCCGCGTTAGGCATGCATGCAAGAAAAGCACGCACTGCAAGTTCACGCAAGCTCCCCAAAGCTAATGAAGGCTACTCACAGACATGAAGCGCTGGCCGCCGCAGTGGCTGGCTGTGCCAACGAGGTGCCACGTTGTTCAAAGAGCTTCCGGCTGAAGGGCCAGGCCTTTTGCAGGCCTCTATCTGTTTTTGTTTTTGTTCAGAGCCACATTGCAATGTTGGCAATAGCTTCGTTGAAAGTTAGCTTCTCAAGACAAGATGCGCTCCAGCCCGGAACCAAGCAGACATTTCAAATGAAGGTCGCCAAATCCCCGATGTGTCGCCAGCATGCTTAGCTGCATCGCAGGCCGGTCCTCCCATTGCGACCACCCTCTCAAACAAGTACAGTTGCGTCTTGCCCCGTAACAGAAACTAGGGGCATCCATGCATTGCAAGGTTTGACAGTTATATCAATATCCCATGCTTGGTCGTTTCATGACAGTTTTCCATCATAGTCACAGGACCTTTGTTCTCCTCAGCTGCCCGTAATTTTGTCGACCAGGTTTGGCCACTGTGGCTGGGCTTACCGTGGCTGGGCCACCAGCCTGCAACCCAGTGGGCAGGCAGTGATATCGGGTGTTTTAGGACTTTTAGATTTCGATAAAGCGCATTTTGCTGGCTGTCCGTTCGTTCTCTATGTAGAGCCATAGGACCGAGGGGAATTCAAGATCTAAGCACACGGAAAGCGCAAGCGCTTCAAGTCATTCTGCAGTTTGCAAAAGGATTGTGCACGAATCAGGTCGCATGCGCCTTCTGCCCGTCAACTTTTCAGGCTGGGATTTTTTTTTTGATTTCAGCATGCATTGGCCTTTTGACAGCTGCTGTCATAGCTGAGGGAAGCCGGCGGTACCAGAGGTGCAGATCTCAGAAAGAGAGAGAGAGATACATACATATATATATATATACATATGTATGTATGTATGTATGTACACATATAATAACAATAGTAGTAATGGTTATATTTTCGTTTCGTTGAGTCAAGTTTACCTAAAATGAGGCTTTCAGGCTTTGGCATGGCTGAATTCATGCTTCAATGGACTGGCTGACTTGCAGTCATTTAACGGCTCGCTCTAGTAACTCCAGTAACAGAACTCACCTGCTCAAGATGGCCATGCTCGACATGCCGACAGTCACCACAGGCCTCGCTCCTGAGAGCCCTCCTGTGCCACGATTCTGCAAATCGAAGGTTAAGAGGAACAACACGGTGGAGTCTGGCAGCCAGGAGAGCGCTACCACCGCTTCGCCTGAGAGCTGTGCCGGCACCTTCTTCATGTACAGCTCTTCGGACGATGAGCGCTCGGAGCCGGACGTGCACACGGGCCTCCCCAAGGGCTTGCTGCGTGCACCGCCGGGCCTGAGCAATGTCAGCAACCTAGCCACGTGGCATCATATCAAGAGAACCCTGAAAGTCGAAAAAGCCAGAACAAAGTGCAATCCTGCATGGCCATGCGCGGCCTGTGATCAGCCGAGGCACAAGCTCCGATGACTGTGAACATGGCTGCCAGCGGGCAGCCTGGGATGTGGTCGGCTAACCAGCAGATCAGTCCTGAGCTTCCAGACACGCCTCCGGGCCTGTCGTCCGAGATCTTGAGGCGGGTGCAGGAGCTTGAAGCTGTGAAGGCTCAGCTCAAAGCAGCGGAGTACATGGCCATGGCAAGCGCTCAACCATTTCCAAACCTGGCACCGCGGCTAGTAGTGGGCTTGTGTCGATGAGACTAGCTATTCATTTTTGACTGGTGGTAGTATCCATGAATTAAAAGTTAAGATAAGTCAGAACACGGCCGAACCATGCAGTGACGAAGTTACCACTCCACTGACCAACAAACTCGGAAACCAATTCCAAAAATGTCATTTAAAAAGTCATCGTTGCCCTGACCACTGTGTTGCAGTTCGTTCTCGAAGCCTGCAGCCACATGCTTTGCGCTGGGCAGAAAGTTTCTTCAAGGCACAAGCCAGAAGCCATATCGCCAAACAGGATACATCCTTCTGCAAACAATGATCAGTCGTCACGAAGCTTACGTCGTATGATCGGGCATCATGGAGCTTAGCTGGGGTTAGTCAGGGCAGGGTTGCCTGAGGTAGCCGAGGGGGTCTGGGCGGGTGAGTCATTGGGAGGGTTTGGGAGGGGGTCTGGAGCCCCTTTGGGTGACCCACCTTGCCCCAGTACGCCCCCCGGCCTGTTGAGTGATTTTTGCCATGTGGAAAGTGATTCCACGGGGAGCTGCAAAATTGACTCACCAGCAAAACATGAGTCAATTTTGGAGTTTAGAGCCATTTTGCAGGTCACAAAAAAAGCACCCAACAGGGCTGGGGGAGGGCCGAGGAGGGGGGCACGCGGCGGAACACCCATCCCAATTTGGTAGTTATTTGGGGCGTGGTTCAAACGCCCTTGTCACCCCCAAGTATCCCGAGGCTACCCTTCCCCCACCACAAGGAACCTCCATTGTGCTGATGATGCTCGGTTCATACAACGTATGCTTGTGCGCAATCATGGCAAGATATTCGTTAATACCCAACATCAGGATTCTACATTCCTTTGGGGGTTCGGGCCCTATTTCCTACTGCGATGACTTTTGCGCATCTTTCCACTTCTAAACAACAGCTGCGGCTAGAGATTTGATCCATGTTTGGTTCAAATGGACTCTAATCATTTCCTTGATTTCCAGAACAAGCACAGGTGCCATCAGTACACTAGTAGGCACTGGTTAGGGCCCATCAGTCTTGCAGCATGCGCTTCCCAATTTAGGATCTGCAAGATTCTGAGGAAGTGGGTGGGGGCTCGCACAATCCTGCGCAGCTGAGCACCGGTGGCATGATCGCATCTAACCCATTTCTGCTGGAGGAGCTACGCCTGACGGGCGGCCTCCAGCAATTCCAGTGTTCACCCTTCCTATCAACTTCAGTGGGAGGTGCGCGCTACCAGGCGCCTGCTATGATGGCCCCTTCACACTCAATGCCTGCAGCTGGCTTGGAGCACCCCGCTCCTGCCCCGTGCAATCCTCAAGTCCTCGAGACAATGCCCCGAGACTCTCCAGTCGCTCCAGCCAGTCTACGAAGGGAGGCCTTTGAAACGCCGGCAGAGTTCGCGGTGCAGAAGGCCATCAACCAGGAGCTGCTTGCTGCCTCAGCTGGCGAAGATGAACAATGTGTTTTTCAGGCAAGGGCATATAGATTTGAAACCTAAAGCCAATAGAAAGCCGGAGCGCAGGTGCTTGAAGTGGCCGCAAAGTACCTGAAGCAGATGAATGGCGTGAACCTCTCAACAGCTATCCACCGCATAGCCCGGGCCTGCCAGCGCTTCAAGCATATGGCAGACCAAGTCAAGAAGGCACGCAAACTCAAAAGCTTGCAAGCAGCAGTCTGATACAGGAGGGGAGGAAACAGAATGAGAGAGAGGGAGGGACATATATAGTCCAGAGCCAAAGCCAAAAGACCCATCGCAGCCCTAGGGACCCTAGGGACCGCGCGCAGCATACGGAAGAAGACTAAGAAGAAGAAGAGGAGGAAACAGAAGAGGAAGAGAGGAGAGAGACCGTCTGCCAGGCGCCCGCCTTCATGTCAATGGTTGAGGCGGCGGAGCGCATGGTTTTGCAGGAGCTGGAACACCGGGACTTGAGGATGCCTGTGAAGTGTTGCACCATCATCGCCTGGTCATGTGCCAGCCTCCGAGTTTTCCGCAATTCGCTCTTCAAGGCTCTTGCCAGGCTGGCCACTGTCAACCTGGAGCTGTGCCAGTCCTACGAGATGACGAACATCATGTGGGCTTTTGGGGAGCTGTGCAAGAGCCGCCGGCAGCTGGGGAAGGACATCAAGGAAGACTTGGAGCAGCTCTTGGAGGCCACCTGCCGCGTCTTCGCTTCCCGGCCCTTTGGTGCCTGGAAGCTTCAGGTGCTGATGTCGGCGCTTGTCTCCTTGACAATCCTTCCGTGGCAGCCATCCAGCCAGCGTCTTTTCACCGACATTGCGATGGAGGTTGCCCAGCGCCATGTGGAGCTCGCCAACGAGAAGACCAAGCCTCTCACCATGGCCTTTAATGAACTCCGCAACAAAAAGTCCCAGGTTGGATCGGGTAGAAGGGCGAGGCTGCGCACCTCACCTGCNNCCCCCCCCCCCCCCCCGACTGTCGCCAGGTCTTCCGGGAGATCGTACCGGCCTTGCAGCAGCACTTCCCCGACTTCGTGGCGTGCTATGCAGGTGCCAATCGCATGTGAAGCAGTTGCCCCGCAGCCTGCAAAACTAGCATGAGCGGCAGCTTGGCCTCGGCTGACTCGCGACCGAACAGCTTGAGTTGCGCTGAAGCCACTAGAGCAGCGGCCATGAACAGTACAGATTTGTGATACTTTAGCAGCTTTAGCAGATGCGATGGGGCACAGAGAGAGCTTGCCTCTGCCAAGCCATCCGCCTGCAGCGTGCTTGCCTCGACAAATCCTGGCTTCGAACTCCCTTGTGTCGAATGTGTCGCATGTAAATGAGTGACAAGTACAAGGGGGACGGACGAACGACCATTGACAACCCAAGCTTGAGATTCCGTAAGTCGGATCCTGGTAATCCATTCCCCTCAGTAAACCAAGAATCAACATGTTTCCAGGAGTTTCTAGATTTGTGGTCATTGAAGCAATGCGAGTTTAAACTTAATTGGCATTTGAGGCTATTGCAGGAACCCAAGCGAAACATTCCCTTGCCAGCTCAGCAATAGAGATATGTAGAGGAAGAACATTTTGTGAGTGCGGAGGTGAATCGGGGAGCACGATGTCTCTTAATAGGTGGACGCATTTAGCAATGCAATAAGCAGTATGCACAGCCGAGTGCAAGGCTTTGCACGTTTAGCATACAATCCTAAAGTTAGTACTGATTAGCAGTGGAGACAGAGGGTTGCGGCTGGGATTTGCGACGGGAAAAGGCCAGCGCGTGATTTACATCATTTCCCTCCAGTGTTCCTGGATGGTGGCCGCAGTTTAGAGCTGTGCTTCGGTTACGCAGTGGTTATGAAGATAGCAGCAACAACGAGGAAGATGACAATCAACAAGAGACACATATAATGACATCAGCACATGCAGCAGCAACCACGGCCGCAGCAACAACATCATCAACAACAACATTCAGGAAAGATCCGGAAATGCTGTAGCCTGGGATTCCTTTCGCCTTTGTGTGTTCCAGGTGCGAGGTTGTGAACGTTCTGCTCGTAGTTTGCGGTTTCGAATGCGGATCTGCTAGCTTCAATCAACTTGCATCCTTCAATACGAATCTGAATCTAAAGACTGGAAAATACGAGTGCCTTCATGTCAGCTTGCAGACCGGCCGTGCACAATGCGTAGCTGAAAGCTGGACATCAAGCGGACTCGACGCAAACATGTAGACTGTCCAATGCACTCTGGCTTTCATATGTGGTTGCAATCACTTTTGGAGCAATAGTTACACTGCACTAGTGAGGCAACAACAGAACCAATGCACCGCGTAGAATAGATAAGAACTTTATCACTGCGCAGGAAAGGCCCATGGCTTCCTATTGGATTCACCACAAATGAAAGGCACCTTGGTTGGTGCAGTTCTGTTCATGCTGCCTGCACCCCCTGCTGAACATCGCAACTGTAGAGTGGCATGAAGTCGGTCTATGCAAGTCCGCGTACAACCCTTTCATTCTGGTCACGGGGTTACAGCAACAGCAGCAGCCCCTGAACGGGGTAGCTGCAGAAACAACATCGTGCCGCGATTAATGCAAGGCAGGGCTGGAATCTGCAATGACTACCATGGCTGGTCCTAAATCTGTAACCACATCACACAGCCGTCCAGGGCAGTCCAAATGACCACCCGAGCTCACGCACAAGCACTACCAACTGAGAAACAGCGCAATTGACTTCCCTCGACCCTAGAACAAAACAACAAAGCAGTTGACACCACTGCACAAGACATTACAAATACCGGCTAAAACTGGCAAAATGGCTTCTGGTTTTCAACTTGTGGGCACATCACACGGTCCCACATCGTTCGCTCGAAAGCAGACAAACCATCTGACAGAGTGTTGCCCATACAGTCACAGCTTTACAGCGTGAAACCGTTGATCTCATTGCATGTCCAGGGCTAGGATCTGCTAAGACTGTCGGTGGTCCCTCGCAAGCAAAGCATTGAATGGTCTGACTGCGCGTACAGGGCTAGGACATGTTTGACCGTCCAGAGTCTGAGGCCAAAATGAAATCGTCACCGTCGAAAGGCTGGTCCCAAATTTGCTGGCACAGTCCCAAAACCCCTCACAGGACACTGCCATGGCTGGTTTCAAATTGGTGTGCAGCTCGTACAGTCCCAATTCACGTAGCCAAAATTGCCCTGTCACTCTGGTGGACAAGGGGGAAACGGAAGCAACTCTCCGTAACCCTTTCCCTGACTCTCATGGACATGCTTCAAAAGAAAGGTAGCGAGGAAGACCCATGAAGTCAAAGCATTGCTCCAGCACACTCGCAACAAAAACTACTGACGCTCCAGCAGGGTTCAAGCATGGCTTCCCACGGTCCAGATTCGTTCCGTACAAATTCACCAACTACTGCGGGCGCGACCGTTTAGTGTCTGAGGCCAAGGCCGAATCAATAAGCTAAGCTGTAAACACCAATCAGGGCTGTATTCTCATGCAGCTCTGGAAGCTCAGCAACATAATGCACATTCATACGTGCATAAACTGTTGGGCCATTCCCATCGAACGTGACCCGCTGTCCTTTTGCCACGGCCGCACAGTACTAGCAGGATTGGTTCCGGCAGGTGTTTGTCCTGAAGCTGCAGTCAGCAAGCCTTGTTTGAACTGTCACGCATCCAATTGGGCCAACGATGATGCGACCGATCCCACCGTTGCTGTCAGAACTGCTCTGTCAGCCTTTGCAGTCATCTGATCAGCAGACGAGGCGGTCACTGACGGCCGTGCCGAAGCGAGCTGTGAACTCTGAGCTTGCAAAAGTTGCAAATGCACATCAAGTACTCCAGCGCAGCCTCCACTTTGAATCCAATGCTGGCACTATCGGGGAATCTGATTCCTGTGTAACTCTGCCTCTTGTTGAACAAGCAGTCCTGATTCTCTAGCCTTACAGGGCTGGAGACGACCATGACGGGTTTCAAATCTGCGGGCAGATCATCGCACGGCCCCACTTGCAGAATCAAATCTGCCCTCTTACTCTGGAGATCTCTGGAGAAACATGTGGGAAGCAACAAGCCAAGGAGCGGACAGAAATAGTTTTCAACAACTCTCCCACTCAAACTGGTGGAAATGCGTCAGAAGAAAGGTCGCAGAGCAAAACCTATGAAGTCCAAGCATCGGCTCAAGCGCAGTCGAAACTAAACTACTGGCATTTTTGCGGCGTTCAGGTGAGCTTTGAGACGGCCCAGATTCGTTCCCACCAATGCAGACCAACCGACCACCAACTGAGTCACAGCACCACACAACCTGCCTCGTGCAATTACCCTCAATCACCAAAAATCAGATTCCCCCCGAAACAAACAGGTACCGCCACATCTCACTGCAAAAGCAGGGCTAGAAGCTGCTGCAACTGCCAGGACTTGTCCCAACTCTGCCGGCAAACCATGCGACCCAGATTTGTTCCGTCCAAATTTCAGAGCTGTGGGCACGTCAGATGGTTTCCCTCCGTTCTCTCCAAAGCAGACCAACTAAACATCTGAGCTCATTAAACAAGTGGTGCCAGCTGAGCCACGGCACTGCACAGCCTGCATACCCTCAATCCTAAAAAGCGCGTTCGCTCCAAAGAAAACCATCTGACCTCACTTCGCAGGCAGGGCATCAATCTGCTAAGACTGCCAGGACTGGCCCCAATTCTGCAGGCCAAGCCAACAATACCGATAATGTCAACATCAGCATTCGCAGCTGCAACGACAGCAACAAAAGAGATAAGAGCAACAGCAACGGCGACCTAGCCGGAACACTTTTGCTGCACGACCAAATGCTGACTACCACAACCACGTCGACCACGACTAGTGACAACAGCAGTCATAATCATGGCTGGAGACAGTATACCGGCATTGGCAGTCGAAATGCTGCAAGTCATCGTAGTGGCAACAATAGCCAGGCTGATGGTCTTTGTCGAAAGCGCATTTGTGGCAATCGCAATTAGAATAGCCTGGCTTCAAGTCCAAAACGGGCAACAATGCCGCTCTATTGGGACCATCGCCAGAAGCAGCGCAGCAGCAGCAGCAGCAGCAGCAGCAGCAGCAGCAGCAGCAGCAGCAGTGCTGGTGACGACGATCAGCGAAAGCAGCAGCAATCACATGACTCGCTGTCATAGATGAGGCTGTGGCCTTTGGTCAAAGGAAGAAAATGGAAGCTCGGCACCGCCGCCTGGGTGAACACTTTTCTTTTTGCGGGCATGCGAAGCATCAACCTGCTTTCTTTATTTAACGGTTCGGGACAGGTGTGTTTAATTCGAAGATGCATTCACACCTGCCACATCCTGAAGGTGAACATCAAAGCTTGGAGCGGAAGTTTGAAGCTTGAGTCATTCACCTCTGGGCGATGAGAAGCTTGAGTGATTCACCTCAGGACCGGGTGCCGCTGTGGCCCGGTAATCTGTTAAACCAGACACCGACGTTTCAGCGTCATCGCTGTTGAGAGATTGGGAGGCGAGCATGCTGTCACCTGCCGCTCCCGAGCTCGACACTGCTAATAAAAATCATTCTCAGGCATTCGACCAGACTCGTGTGAGCGAGCCACAAAAAGGCTCCCAGGCAACGTTCTCACGCAGTAGTTCTTGGGTGGTGTGTGTCGTAAAGTGTTAAGTTCAAGTCGAGGAGGATCAGCCCACTTGCAATCAGTTGCATTGTGCCGAAGATATCTGGTGTAGCAAACCTTATGAGCAGTCATACAGATGCGCTACTGCACCAGCCCAGATATGGCATGCAGTTGCGTGAAATGACAGCGCATATTTTTTCGTATTTTGAAGCCAGGAGCCCTGCTTGAGCATGCTGGGCACAAGGAAATGCGCACGCATGTTGGCATCACTTGAAGCGAAGCCGCGGATCCTTTCCAGAAGAATGCTTTGAGGTCCGGATGCTCTCGTAGCCATTCGGTGGCAGCTCTTCACATCCCCGGCCCTCGCGTTTGCCAACTTCAGGTCAAGTACTGACAGTCATAGTCTGATCTTGTTCTGTTTGGATGAGGGGTGCACAAAGGGCAGAGACAGACGTGCAACATAATCTTTGTTTGCCCCTGGCTACTTGCATGAATCGCATCAGATTCTCGTGGTGTACCCTTCAGTCTAGTTGCAAGATCAGGTGCGTGCAGGGATCTTTGTTTCGAAAGCGCAGAGACGTACGGCTGGTGGATACTAGGAAATAGAGGAATGAATCTGTGCAGTAGTCTTTGCAGATAGTTCCTGCTAACAGAATAAACATGCAGTTTCCTACCAACCTAAATTCTGAGCGATGTCGTACTCATGGGTTCGCTACTTCCCTGGATCGGACTTTAGGGGGTCTGGGAATTAACAATTTGGAGCAAGCTAAGGCACTTCCTCAGCCTTTGCGCTCCCAGAAAGTGCCGGCTTCCAAGTCCACCTTGCTTAGCGGTTTAGGGTTTAGGGTTTAGGGATGAGGATTTAGGGTCCAGGGATTTAGGATCCAGAGTTTAGGATCTAGGGTTCTTTCAACATTCCTTGCGGCATCCCGAAAAATAAAGAACCCCATGTTGCTCTTAGAAGCCCTGTAGCTCCCTAGGGCCCCTAGGGACACCCCATTTTCAGAGTCCCGTCCTTAGCCGTGGTTAGTACGGAATGAAGGAGTGAATATACAAAGAAGGATATTCTCTTGTTGAGGGCTTTCTGGGGATTTCCATAGGGATCCATGTATCTGTTCTTCCCCTTTTTTCGGAATTATGAACTACTAGCTTCCACATCTTCTGCATGGTGCATGTAAGAGGAAATGGAAGCTAAGAGATTGTGTTGTAGTTCAGCGCAATGATGTTTGGCTTTGAGATAGCGACTCGTGCCATCGCAAAAGACACGAAGTTGATCTGTTGCTTGGTTTGCACCGTAGTACTAGCAACGGCAAAGGCAACGCAGCAGGCATCGTGTGAACTCTGAAGATGTCAAGGATAGAGCTGCAATTCCAAGAGAACGGCTCCTGAAGATCACCATCTTGAGGACTGTAGAAGCTACTGGAACATGTCATCCTAGGTATGCAGCCTGTAACCGGGCTCAGAGTATCATTCCTTGCAAAGGCTTTTTAAGACATATCCCCCCTCAACATTTTGCGCAGCTACTTCGTGTGCAGGCACCAGGCCCCTGGAGTTCGACCCAGGAGGCGTTCGGGAAGTTTAGGGTCTCCTGGATGGAGCAGGTCTACCGGGATGATTTTAGCAATGGAGGGGTACATTGTGCAAGAAACATCGATTCGCGGATCACGATGCAACATCCACTGGGGCACTGGGGCATTCACGATTAATCCTAGATCTCACAGCTTGAAACTGCAAAACGGTTGGATTCCATTCCTCGTCTTGCGGCCAATTCTGAGTCATGAGGTCCGTCATGTCCTGCTCCAGTTCAGAACACGTGCTAAGTTTGCGGCAGGAGCGGCGCGGCCGGTTGCATCGCGAGCTCCAAAATCTCGGCCTTGGGCTCACGGACGACCTTCCAAGCAAGGCTTGACCTTTTGGACTTACAGATTCTGGGGCTCCAAAGCCTCTCCCCAACTGTGGTGGGCAAATTCGGCAGACCGCTTGAATCCAACATGATGGAACGCGGATGGAGCTGCCTGGTCACGTCAAAGTGAAGGGGTTGGCGTCGATGTGGCAGAATGCTTGGCATGTAGAATTCATCAATCGTGATGTAGGGTCATGTCCAAAACCTGGCAAACAGGAAGCAAGCCTCCAGATCAGACCTGCAACAGCTCCAATGATTTCCCAGGGACTCCTACTCATGCTTAGTCGGGCATGGGGGAGTGGATTTTTATGCAGTCCAATCCAATTCTCATACAAACCTTGTTTCTCCATTCCCAACTAAGCAACTATTTTATGGAGATTTGCGCGTGTTCAGGTGCCAGGGTCCTGGACCCTGGCTCAGAGCTTCTTGGAGCCTGGGGATGCGGAGGTGCAAACATGATTTGCCTGCATTTTTAGTAGCTGCGCAGATGCTAAGCTTGTGGGCGTCTTGTGGTGGGGTCCCCAGCTTACGTTCTGGGAGCTCCTTGGTCTGTGCGTAGGATACCTGGCCAGCAGAAGAAGGAGCGCGAACCGGCAGTCTGCTGCTACTACTGCTGCTGCTGCTGCAAGACTACCATGACTATGGCACTAGCCGAAACAGCTCCTCTTCCAACACAGAAACACAGTGAGCTCTTGTTATATGTCTTGAAGTCTACGAGGAATAATTACTCAGCAACCATTCCTTGTATTCTTGCAGTTCTTCATACTGCTGCGTTCACCCGTGTTTGTACTGCCGGCAATAGTTAAATGGACCTGCGCCTCATCTCAGGAAAAGTGTGGGGACGTGAATAGGCTAAAGAAGAGATTTCAAATTGCTGTCTCTGTGCGAGACCCAAATCCCTGAACTCAAGATCCTAACACCCCAGACCAAAACCCCAACATGCAAACTGTACCCAGCGCAATCATCCTTCAGGACAATTGGTGCACCTCAGGCTTCTTTAAATCTATACTCGTAAAATCCCCAACGACCATGAACCCTAAGCCCTAAACTCCTTAAACCTTGGAATCCTAAACGACCCTGAACCCGAAGCTCCTTCAGGAGCTGGGTCGTACTATGGTGCCGGGTGCCGCGCGCAACGTTGCGGGAAAGCTTGCCGAGGAAAAACAAGAATAACATCAACTACCACCAGTGCTGCTGCTACTCTTACTGGTGCTAGCCATCACTATTGGTATCCTCTCTTTCTAGTTCTATAGGGTCCTTTGACGATGGTACTAGGACTACAGAAGGATTAGACAGGTATATGCCGGAATCAGGTTTCCGATTTTGGGCGATGATTTTCAGGTATGCCAATGCAACACACTTTAAAGTCAAATTTCCCCAACGCGCATCACATCGTCGTTATGGGTCCCATAACTGAATCTGCAACCGAATCTGCAACATGATCTATCCTGAGGATAACGATGCATTGTGTCAGGCCTCTCGTATCAGGACTCAGAAATTAGACGTTGAATTATTGTGCATCTGCTTTTTCGCATTGTGTTCGTTTGAACTTAAAAAACTGTGAGTTGATGCAGTCTTAAGATCTGGGTTAGATACTGGTGTTAAGCTCGGCTTATGTTTTAGAAGGCGCTCTGGCCTAGCTCAGAGCTGTGGCTCAAAAGTGCTAGGCAAAGCTGGACAGGCGGACAACTTTTCTGCATCGCGAGGAACAACCTGGATCTCAGTTTTGAGTCCCAGTCCTAAAGAATACTCCGAATAAATTGCAAAGTGAAAGTCGGGCAGCGTAACGCCAGCAAGGCTCTTGGCCTTTCCTTTGTGATAACTCTGACAACTTCTGGAGATGCTTTTTGAAGTTAAATCGCAGTTCTCAATTTCACGGTATGCGACTGCATCAGCGTAGGAGTGGCAGCGCAGCCAAGCTGATGCAGCTGTCGCGCTCCGCAATTGCGATCGCACCGAGCAGGCTGGGGCGGGGTCCAGGCTTCGGGAATCAAAATATGGAAACAACAAGGGCGAGAGCAGCTCCGTAGCGACAAGTACCCTGCTCCTGCAAAAATCAATCTTTCTGAGTACTGCCAGGTAAGATCGGAATTATGTGGCATTGCTAAGATCAAGTAGACTCGCGACCCGATCTCCCATGAACACGCCAAAACCAAGAGAAGGCATATCATTTTGGAGTTCATGAAGACTATCGCAATGCAGAAGTGTGCGCACTTTCCAGGATGTTCGGCTCATCGGCGTCTCAAGCCCTGTTTGGCTTCCCTGTCTGAGGTAAAGTTCTTTGTGGTATCGTCGGGAGTTTCTTCTTGGGTGAGCAGCTAGGTTTTAATGGTCTCCCTCTTTGGGTCTGCCTGCGTAGTGCTGCGCCGTTTCTTGGCCTGCGAGGAGATTGGTGGCTGCGAAGGCTGGACAGTTTCAACGCGGAAGCCATGGCCCGAGTAGCAGGCACAATAGACTCAACAGACTGTGTCTCAGTGGCAGGCCGCCAGCAACCCCTGACAGTGCTTCTGTCTGATCTCCTGCCACAGGAGGCCGACAGATCAGGGACTCATGCACAACAAGTGGGTGATGACATCAGAGTTAAAGAATGTCAGCTGTGTGAGCAACCGGATGGTGTCTTAAAACAGCAAGGGTTGAAGACTCAGGTGTTAACCAGTGATAAAGCAGAAGTAGTTTTTTATAGTCGTTTGTCGTGGACCCTTCCATAGCCTTGCCAGCGCACGACTCAAGCTGGGCCCTGCTTTCGACACGCCGTGAAGGTGGGCTGCTTGCTGCGGACTTGCGAAGCTGCAGGCGTTGATGTTGAATGGTTCCAGTAGGGCCTGGGTTGTTCCTCAAGCGCTTGCATGTCAATGCCATCTATCAAAGCACATGCGCTTTTCACATTTGAGTTTCCCTGCAGCCACTATCACTAGCTTTTTGTTTCTCGTTTGTTGTCTTGTTTGCAGTTCGCTGTCCTTCGAATCAGTGAGCAGGGTGGTGGGCTAGACCCTGACAAGCTAGAAACAAATGTGGCGCGGCCAGAGCCCAACTTACGTGGCCAGAGTTTCTCAGAAACTTAGCTGCTGCAGGTGTATCAGAGGTGGTGCTGTGTGGCAACACGCCTGGACCCCCTGACCCTAAAGTGCTGAAGACTTCTCTTCAGGCCAGGGCAGATAGCAGTCTGGTTTGTATGCAAGCCTGCGCACAAAGCTGCTTCTGAAAGTAGACTGCCAGCAACTTGATGGTCCGCATACCACACGCAACCCTTCGGCGGATTCCGTGCTTCGCAGACAGGAGGCGAACAGAATCGAACAGAGTTTCAACCTGTGCCTCAGTCTTGACTCTCGTCGTCTCAGAACCAAAAATGCACCTTGAGAGTCTTCTAGATGCTTCATGCTCCTGTCAGCAGACACATGGATCATGGCATATGCCTGATGAACGTACTGAGATCCGGTGTCATGATTGACAAATGCAGCATGCTTTGCATTCAGCATATAGATAGAGACTCGGACATGTCTCGTATTGTCAGGCGGAGGACTTCCTGCGCATGCGTCGTGCTGCGTCTGCCGAAAGGGAGCTGCAGCGACTGGCTACAGCAATTTGGTTGCTACTAGTATTTCCTTCCCCTGGAAAGCGGAGCACCGCTTCGTTTCACGATATTTGTTCCAGTATACCAGTTTAGCCGCGATTCGGTGGTTGGGTTGTAGGGTTGAGCGACAACCTCGGGTTCCACGCCGAGGTCAGAGGGCAGCTGTCACAGAGCTTTCGAGCATGAGTCCTGCGTTGGAATCCATGCTGCTGTTGAAAAAACTTCATTGGAGCACCAGGTTGCCACAGAGAGAGAGAGGGGTAGTGGTGAGGGAATCGCGCCTGTAGACTGGACTCCAATGCAGAGTACTTCTCTCATAGTCTCATTGGTTTCTCAGCCGCTGTTCAGGTATGACGACATACACACCGCTTCACAGTACTGCTCTGCCCTAGCCCTGTCAAGGCCGGGATGCAAGTGTGGACACTGGATTCTGGGATTAACCGGGAAGACTCCCCCGCTGACCAGCCAGCAGCAGTGCCGTGGCCGGGGTTTCATTCATGCGGGCAGGCACGCTTGGCCGCGGGGTCTGGAGTCTTCAGCTTTCTTTGGCCACGTTTGCTCTCGTGGATTCTCTCTTGTTGTGGAACAAATGGTGGGGTCAGCAAAACTAAGAGCGTCTGATGAAAAAGTAAAGGAGACCCGCGCAAAGAAAGGTGCGTTCATGAAATGGCACAAGGGTATCAGGACAGTACCTGGATAGAGCATTTAGAGCGCTGCCACGTTGCACTTCTCTGTCACAGCATCAAAAAACTTTTGATGCCACCTTTACCAGCTCCTAGGTACATGCGCAGATGTGCGCACGAGTTCCAAAAACACCTCTAGAGATTGGGCTTGGCAACAATTGACGTCTTTGCAAAGCAGGCAAGAACAATCCACCCCACATTCGAAAGCAGATGTTCAGGAAGCTGTGAGTGCCTAAGCGCCTGATTTCAAGAAATTGCAAAAACGGATTGGCTTGGACAGGCTTTTATCGACAGAGGGCGCCCTACTGCCAAGATTGATTTATGTATTGATCAGCAGACGGGGGAAAAGCAAAATGCAACACATCTAGGAAGACAAAAGTGTTTGAGTCGCACGTGCCCAGCAAAAAGGGCAGTCTCACGTTAGTGTTGCGGTATTGGCATTGGCAGCTGCAGCAGATGCATCAGCAGGCCAAGCGTCTCCAGCATTAGGAAGAGGAGGACCAGGGGTGATGCAGGGAAAGCGAAGAAGACGCTGTTGCACATGTTTCATAGTCATAGCCCTTGTACCTATTGAATGCTAGGCTCCCGAAACAAAAGTCTGAATGTCTAGATACTTCGATGCAAGAAAAAGCTGACGAAGCTCTGCTGATGTTGCTACCCTCACTAGTGCTGCTACTGCAATTCCTATTGCAATTGCGGCAATTATGTCTAAGTGCATGACGACAACTGCTAGTACCAACTACCGCCATCAACGCCGTTTCTTCCTGGTTTTACTACTATTACTTGAACTGCCGGCCGCAGAATACCAAGGGCCTATTCACCGACTTCGGAGTGCGCCCGCCGGTTGCACTCAGCCTGGGATGGAAGCGCCTGGGCACCATCCCCTAGAAATGCCACAGTTTGAGGTTCGGACGTTCCATGTATTAGAACTCCTTGTTTGGGGTTCTGTCGATGAGGAATCCTCCTTTTTGGAAGGTACAGTACCAGTTGGGTACCCATCAAGATCATGATTCCTTGGCTTGAGATAGGACACATAGTTTTGAGAAGCCTTCACTCATGTGGGTGTATCAAATTTTTCGTGAACTTCCTGTGCCGTTGTTACGAAGAGTTTGGGGTGGAGTGGACGAGGGGACCCTTCACATCAAAGACAGACCAGTTGCACCTCCGAGCTTGTTGAAAGTCTCAACACTGATACATTTTCCAGCAGTATTTTTACGCATCTCGCTTCGGTTGACAGCCAGGAAGAGCATAATCTGCAGTACTTGTGCTTCTCTGGCGAGTTTGAATTGTTGCCCTCAATTGAGTTGTCAAGAAATGCACGCCCCGGTAGAGCAAGGAGCCCAGATTTTGCGCGGATCCGAGCATCTTGGGCAACAAAACAGATGGTTTCCGCAGCCTCTGAAGCTCATCCATGACAGAAAGTGCCAAGACGATAAAGGCTAATCGGCTTGTTGCATGCAGTTTGCAGGTGCTTCCGGGGTTCTGAATCTCAAGAACTCTTTCAACTTCGCGTAATCAGGTACCCATGCGGCAGTCCGCAGAGGGAGCTGTGCACCCTAGCCTGGGCGTGATTGGAAGTGTGGCAACTTGGACATAACTTCGGACGATTGCAAGCTGCGTTAGTCATCAATCAGGCCAAGACCGGGTGCCTGTTGAACATGGGCTATTCTAAACCCCCGTTACAGGAAGCTAATGCAGGTTGTTATATGGGGGAGTGTTGTAGGGCTTACTACGGGGGATACTCGTAGCTGACACTAGACGTCATATGCAGTATGCTAAACTAGCCTCAGCACTAGGCTCTGGTAGCTGAGGTTGTTTATGACATCATTCGCCGCTTGCGATTCCAGCAGAAGGAAAAAGAACACTAACATGTAATTTTGAAAGCACGCATGCAGGACCGAATCTGGGATTTCGGGATCGCGTAGTGGAGAATTCATAAGCAGAAAAGTAGAATATGATAGGAATAGAATCCTTTTTCATTTGCGGCTCCATAATATTCAAAATTAGAATGAGACGATCGTAATCTTCAACAGAAATTTGAGATGAATTTGGATTTTTACGACCGCATAATACCTCAACAATGCGGCGCGGCCACTTGCGGCCATTTCGCTCGCGCGCGACCTAGCTTTTCCGGCTCACCTTTAAAATGCCTCCTGCGGGCCTGTTAGGGCGGCTCTTAAATCTCGGAGATGTTAGAGCGAGATCCTTTGCCGCCTCTAGAATTATTTTCCACATGATTTATCTCTCTTTGGCTGTTTGTGCGGCTGCTCGGCGGAGAACATAAATCTGGGATGGAGAATCAACATCTTTCAGAATTTATAGATTGACCATATTTGTCTACCGGGATCTATACGCTCCCCTGAGACGCCGCGCAGACAAGCCGAGAAAGATAAAAGAGACGGCAAAAACGGGCCGGATGGAAGGATTTTACGCTCAAAGGACCGCGAGATAAAAATCTATTAAGATTTCGAATTATTTCTTTCTCTTTGGCTGTTTGCGCGACGGGATGTCGGAATTGGAAGCTTCGGGGCGGACATCGACAAATTTATAGAATTTATAGATTGGATGAATCTATATATGGGGATTAACGAGCTCCCCCGAACCGCCGCGTATAGTAGAGATAAATGAGATGGAAAGACCGGGTTGGATGGGGGGAGGTTGTGCGAACGAACTGTCGCGCAGATAAGCAAAAATCGGCTCCGATGCGGGGATTGAGCGAGATTTGGAATCATTTCTCTCTTTTTATTTGATCGTATGATTTCGAAAGATTATATCCGATTGAGAGATCGTTCAGCACTTATAATTTGAAAGATTTTATGATATATGATCTTATTTATATATATCGGACTTCACGTATAATTTTATAGATTGTTTGCTCGTAGGAATTTCTATTATGAATAATTTGAAATACAAATTTTCTGTTGCTATAGATAGCGGGTCAATTCTAATCTTTGAAGATCTGAGGAGAATTTATTTGAAAATTTGAATACGATTTCATAAATTTATTTGAAATTATTTAGCATTGAAATATAAAGAATATTAATTTCATATTGAATATATATTATATTCAAATGAATTAAATATTATCTATAAATTAATTGATTTCGAAATTTAAAATATATTAAGAAAAATGGAATAAATTCTTTTTGAGCTATTATATTATTTGAAATTCAATATTTATTAATTGAAAATAGATATTGATCAAAGAATAATATATATAACTTAAAATTATTGGAAATTATTTGGAATAGATTGAAAGCTATTTTGAAATTCAATATATTCTAATTATTATTGATGAAAATCATTTGAAATTTAATATTCGTCGTTCTTAATGATTTGATATATCGTTCTTTGAGAAGAATAATTTGAATATTGGATATTCGTCAATGGCGATTTGATAAATTTCCGTCGTGATAATATATTTTATTGGAACGCTCGTTCATGACAATTTGATAGATTGTCGTTCTCTGGCAGAATATTTTGAATATTAGAATGATCATTCGTAATGATTTGATTGATTTCGTTTATTCTCCGAATTATGAAAGGGACCATTATTGTGGGAGGCTCAGAGGACTGCTTTATGAATTGGTTCACAACGATTATTGATCTATCAGAAATAGATTAATTTCTATATTTATTTTTCTTGAATATTTCTTGGATGCTCTGCTGGGCTATTTTCTTTCTCGTCTGTTATTCGTGAATGAATTGCTGTTAGCTTCTTGGGAACTATACTTGATTTCTCATTTTCCGCGTGTTGCTAGCTACTTGGAGGTCCGGCTGGGCCTTTCATTCTTCATATATAGTTCGCCCCTGCTGGACGTTGCTGCTAGCTATTTGAATGTCTCGCGGGGTCTTTGATATTCCGTGCGCTACTAGCTACTAGGGTGCCTTGCCAGATCTTTCATTTTCCGCGTGCAGCTAGCTACTTGAGAGCCCTGCTGGATCTGATCAAGTATGAGCTGCTCCTAATTACGCTGCTAGCTGCGTGGGTGCCGTGCTGGATTTTTTTAAATATGCGCTGCTAGCTACTTGGGTGCCCTTTCATTTATGGGCCGCTACTAACTATTTGTCGGCTCTATTGGGTCTTGTATTTTCTGCATGCGGCTAGCTACTTGGGAGCCCTCTTGGGCCTTATATTTTGCGTGGCTAGCTACTTGGATGCCCTGCTGGGCCTTTGACCCTTTGATTTTCCGTATAATCCTAGGCACTTATATGTCCTGTTGCGCCTTTCATTTTCCCCGTGCGGCTCCCTGCTGGGCGTATTCAAATATGAATTGCTCCTGGCTACCTGGGTGCCAGCGGTTCCTGGCTATCCGGCTATTCCGCTGAATTTATCATTCTTCGCAAGTTACTGGAAATTTGGTCGCCTCGCTGGGCATTTCATTTTTCGTATTTTGTTGGCTACTTGGGCGCGGAATGCTGCTGACTATTTGGGCGCTGTTATTGGTCATGCATGCTGCCCCGCTAGCTCCATTTCCCTTCGTAGATTGGCGCCGGGGTCGCTTTGCCAGCTGGCCGTTGCGAATTAATAGCTGCTTGGATACCGTATTTAAGCCATTATTTCTCCGGGTTTCTGTCCAATATTTGCTGGGATTTCCTTTATCAAGAACCGCTAGCTCGTTTTCGACTCTGATGCGGCTGATACCTATTTTCATGCGCTGCTAGCTCTTCTTTCTCGGACTTATTTTCGGGCATATTTCCCCCATTTTATTGCCAGCCAATGACGCTTTCGGAGTCTAGGATAATCTGATTTCTAAATAGAAGAAGCGATTATGGACCCAATCCCTGCAGAGCCAACAAGGATAGCGTCTTAGCTATAGCGTCTTAGCTGTAGCGTCTTAGCTATAGCACTGTAAGCGCTGCTACTTCACTCATTATATTCTTGAATAATAATAGAACGGTCGCTCCCAGCAGCCTAATAGATTTTCATTCTCTAAATATAATATAATCTGAATATAGAAAAAATTGTAATACGATCATAATATTATTTTTTCGTATTTCATATGAATTTAGAGAATAAGATAAAAGATGAATATATTCATATAGATTCTTTGAATGAAATTTAAGAAATAGTTATCTATGATATTTCTATTCTCTATTCTTATTATTCGATCTTCGTCTTATGCGCTATATTCTATTAGAATCATTAATTTCTTCATAGATCATTCTTAGCCT
Source organism: Symbiodinium pilosum (assembly GCA_905231905.1). NCBI lineage: Eukaryota > Dinophyceae > Suessiales > Symbiodiniaceae > Symbiodinium > Symbiodinium pilosum. The sequence goes on from CAJNIZ010043152.1 coordinate 58,004, forward strand.
ATCTATGCGCTTCTAGAATCAATAGATATTGAATTATCTAAAGTATTAAATTAATTCATAAATTAATAATCTATAAAATAAAATATAGAAATTTATATAATTTCCAAATAGAATGAAATATCTATAAATAATTTCGAATATCGTATTCGAATAATATATTATTGAATTATAAGTATTCATACGAATTTAAGAAAATCAATTATATTAGATAAGAATTATGAAAATCATGAATTTAATCAAAATTTCTTGAATTATTTCGATATCATATATAATTTTGAATCTATTAATAGAAATAGAAGCAAAAATTAATAGAAATATGATTTATGAATTGATTTTATCT
>CAJNIZ010043153.1:2234-15447 GCA_905231905.1 Symbiodinium pilosum
GTTTAGGGGTTTAGGGTTGTTTAGGCTTTTTGGGGGTCCCCATATTAAGGATTATACATTTTTGGGGGTCTATTTTGGGGTCTCCTTATTTTGGGAAACTACCATAGGTTGTTTAGGGTTTATGGGGCATGGAATCCATAGGGGTGAGATGGCTGAGGATTTCGGATTTGAGATTTATGGGGTGTTTAGGGTTTATGGGGGTTGGGATTCATAGGGGTGAGATGGTTTATAGGCAAGGTTCCTACTCAGGGTTTTTGAGTTTGTTGGGGGACGGTGCTCCTCAACGGTTGCTCCTTGAAGCATATAATCCCCCTTAAGTAGATAGAATATGGCTTTGGGTATATTATATTAAGATCCCCATATACCCCATATTCTATCTACTTAAGGGGGACTATATCCAAAGTCCAAGAAATCAGAATCTGAGAAGAATGCCCGGAGCTTCTGAGGGAATGCATGCGAAAAATGCAAGTCACGATAGCTACTGTATACTGGGTTGCTGTTAAGGAACTTAAATCAAGTTACCGCAATGGGTACATATAGTAAATAATAGGGTTTCTACTTCCCCAATATATAGTAACTCAAATGAAGTTCCTTAACAGCAGCCCAGTATATTGCAGTTGTGTGAGGATGCCGTTCTTGAAGCGGAAACCAAAATTTGTAGGTGCTGAACACAGGAGCAAAGCCGGATTTACCAAAATGCTAAACCCTAAACCGTAAAACCTGAACCCTAAACCCTGAACCCCAAACCCTAAACTTCCTTAACCCCAAGGAGCTTTGGTTTTCGGAAGTCTCAACCCAAGGTTCACCTAAGTAACACGGTTAAAGTTTACTGACGGTTCATCGGCCATAGCACATGGGTCTTAGTATAAACATAGGGTTCAGGGTTTAGGGTTCTTGCTGTGGTGATAAGCCGAAATATAATACCTGGGGTAAACCATATCAGCCTATAAGGGTGGATTGTAGTTAGCGTGATGGGCCCAATTACAAGTAGTTAACAAAAGCTCTTTGAACCTTCAAGTAGAGTTAGGGCTGGCGCACCTAAACCCAAAACCCAACACCCTAAACCCTTTTGTCTTCAACACTCAAACCTTAATGTAAAACACTATCCGGATTCATAGCTTAGCTGGTGAAATATGAATGTTAGCCAGAGGGCTCTGTGGCGCTTTTGTTGAGATATGTAGGAGCAGCTCTTGAAGCTAAACCCTTAACCCAATGGTTGAGGATTTTAGGCACTGGCTCCCAATTAACCAGTGCCTGCGGATCAGAAACCTATCATAGAAATTCGGTTCAATTTGAAGCATCTCCAACATGACGATCATATCCCACAATGGGAATATTGAAGATTAGGAAAGTGTGTGGGTGCGGGGGGGTAATAATAGGTGAGTAGGATTTTCTGGTCTCCCCAATCAGGACACGGCACATATCCTTGCACCAACCCGTAAGCTTGTCATGAGCAACCTACAATATGTACAAATTTACATATGATGCTAGTGGTGATGATGATGAGGAAGCAGCGCGGCGTGCTTGAGCTCTGCATCACACCTTATTCTGGACATGTCAAAGTAAGACAAGTTGGGACCATTTTCTGTGCGGACCACCATTTGCAGTGAGGTCGGGTGAGCTCACTTCAATTTGCCGAGCTTATTCTGTCTACCATGACACTTTTCGGCCCCGAGGGGAGTTTTAGGGCAAGCGGGGTGCAACAAAGCATACAATCCTCAGCGAAGCTGAGGAAACCGGACATGTTGAACAGGAAGCCCTACCCCCTAGACCCTCGACCTTAAAAATAGATCAAAATAAGTATCAGACCCCTATGCTTGAAACCCCAAACCCGAAACCACCTCATTATTAGGAGCCCGTAATCAGCCGCAAATCCTAAACCCTAAACCTGAAACCCCACTAAACCCTAAGCCCTAAGCCCTAAACCCTAGACCCTAAACCCTATACCACGACCGCAAACATGGCAAGGGCACCGCAGCCCGTAAGCGACAGGGCCACGAAGCCCAAAGCGGCCGCTACGGCCTTCTGTGTTGAGGGTTAAGGGTTCAGAGTTTAGGGTTTGGGATTGAAGATTTAAACTATAGGATGTAGGGTTTAAGGTTTATGGCTAAGGGTTTAGGCCTGAGAGAGCCCCACACGTAGTGCACCCTACACAGCACCAGGTCCCTCACGAAACGTGAGGAATGTTCCTTAAATTCCTGAGGCATTCTAGTGTTGATAGAGGACAACTTGGACTTGGTAGTGTCTCTAAACTAGTGCCCTGCTAGGGATTGTGAGACTGTGGGAAGTGCAGGATTTCCTCCATAAACAATAGGATCTGGTCTAGGGCTTAGGATACCAGGTTTAGAGCTTTGCTAGGGTTTGGGATATACGGGTTAAAATGTGGGCTTTCTAGTCCGTTGGGCAAGAGGAACTCGGATCTTGCGCCTCCTACAGGAGATAGGACTGCAGGATCTTCGAAATCCAGGATGTTTCCCCCGGTGATGGTCATACTCTATTACCCTAAACCCTAAACCCCTAAACCCCCAAACTTTAACCCTTAAACCCCTCAATCCTAAAGCCTAAACCCTAAAATCCTAAGCCCTAAACCCTAAACCCCCAAACCTTAACCCCTAAACCCCTAAATCCTAAACCCTAAACCCTGAATCCTAAACCCGAAACTCTAAACCTATAGAGACACAAGACTACCTCAAACGCAATTCCAATGAATCAGGGCCTGAAAAGTTCATTGTTTCTGCGGAGGCTTACGGATCGACCCGCAACCACCTCGCAACTGAAATAGAGTTTAGGGTTTAGGGTTTAGGGTTTAGGATTTAGGGTTTAGGGTTTAGGGTTTAGGTCCCTTCCCCATGATCCCTTGACCCTGCACCCGAAACCATGTCCTATTCGAATTTGGCCCACGAAGCACAATAAGCCTCAAACCTTATAAACCCTAGACTCCCAACCCTAGAATCAAAAACCCTACGTAGACTCCCTAAACTCTAAAACCCAGAGCCCTCAACCTTAAACTCCTAGACCCTAAGCCCTAGACCCCCTTAAACTCCTAAACCCTAAACTCCTAAACCCGAAGCCCTAAACCCTAAACTCCTAAACCCTAAACTCCAAAAACCCTGAGCCCAAAACCCTAGAATCCCCGAAAGCCCCCAGACCCTAGAATCCCTAAACCCTGAGTCCTAAATCCCAGCCGGACCTGGTGGGTTTTCATGTCTGAGCCGCGTCGAAATCTCCTCTACCACTATGGGCTATTAGACCTTAAGGGTACCATAATCTACACTTAATAGGGTCCTAATGGGGAATTTTAGGGTCTAATAGCCCATGGTGGTATGCAAAGTGCAGGAATGAAGGATGAGGGTTTAGGGATTGGCGTTTAGTGTTTGTAGGGTTTAGGGTTTAGGGTTAGGGTTGAGGGATTAGGGATTAGTGGTTGTAGGGTTTTGGGTTTCGGGTTCAGGTATTAGGGATGAGCGTTTAGAGATTATGATTAAGGGTTTAGGGATTAGGCAGTAGGGTTGAGGGTTCAGGGGTTTGGGGTTCTAGAGTTTAGGGATAAGGGTTTTAAGGTGTAGGGTTTGGGTGTATACTGTTCAGGGTTTAGGGATTAGTGATTGAAGTTATTAAGGATTCTAGGGTTTATGTTTTGGGGGTTATGGTTTAGGGATCAGGGTTTGCGATTAGGGTTCACAGGGTTCAGGGATTGGGGTTTATGGGGATTAGGGCTTCGGGTTCAGGGCCCCAAAGTATGCAATCCCGGTCTAGTCCCGATGCACCTATGTAATTCCCAATAATCTAATTTAATTCCTTTTGGGGTGGTCCCTAAACCCTAAACCCCTAACCCTAAACCCCTAAACCCTAAACCCTAAACTGGTCTACTATCATCTCTGGCCAAACACCGTAACAAGCCCAAAACGGAGCTACTCAGCCACCGGGTGAGGTTCCTGTTTCGCACCAAAACCCCTAGTACGACATTTATCCCCTTTAATATAGGGGATACATAGGGGATATATTGGGATAATGGAAAAGAAAATGGAAACCACTATTTAGGGCTTAGGGTTTAGGGTTTTAGGGTCTAAACTCCTAGGATACTACAGAGGTTGCAACAAGCATTACCTAAGGGGCGCAGCATCGATCATCTGCAGTGCCGAACTTAGTATCTCTCCCATGGATTAAAGGGACTCTACTGGAAACCCCAAATAGGGAAACCCAAGAATATAGCAGGAATATAATGGAATATAAGGACCCTGGTAGGTATATTCCTATTATGTACCTACTATATTCTTGGGGTTCCAGGTTTGGGCTTCCCATTAAGGTCCCTTTATGGGTGGCTTCCGTTGTCATTCCAAGGACCGCCACTGTCCTCAAGCATCGAGCCTTTTGGATAATATAGGGGCCTAAATAATTACCAACATCACTTTGAGGTCCATTTAATTTGAGGTACCCTATACTGTAGTTTTTTTGAGGAATATGGAACCATAATATTGGTAATTATTTAGGCCCCTGTATTAAAGGTCTTCGAGTGCCCTCCGAGGATCGTGATTGACCCCCCGCTTGTGCGGTGGAGGTCCTGCTCTCTTTTCGCTGCAACAGCTTCCAAGCGAGCCTGCGCCAAGCAATGGTGGGTATTTTCGGTTCCACTGACAAGGGTGCATCAAGACAAAGGCACTGACTGCGCCTGGCCTCCACCTTTTTTGCCACACTTCTAGTGGCATTGGGAGGCCTCAAAATGAACGAAACTTTGAGTCTGCCCCGGAACCAGCCTTAGCTCTGAGCGTTCAACCGGGAGGGAGGCTGTTGTCGAGGCTGTTGTCGTGGTCTCCATATCGCTCATATGCGGGTACTGCTACCAATTGATCTTGCCACCGGTGACCAACCCATTTTCGGAGCTGGTTGTCATCCTTCAAGATCATCGACTCTGTTTCAGCAATATGCAAGGCTGTTTTCGACAAGTTCCCCGTACGGCCGTCTTGAGAAACCCTACATGACGCGTAAACCCTAAGCTCTAAGCCCCAAGAACCCCAAACTCAAGAACCTCGTAACCCCAAAACGTGCAAGCAGACAACAGCGGGAGCCCTTTCTTGGGCACCAAGATGCCCAAAGTGGTCATAAGTTTGACAGCCGATTGAAGTGAAGCGAAAGCAACGCTGCACATCGAGTTCAGTGATTAAAAACAATTGGGTAACAACAACCCTCAAAATTAGGATCCTATGACTTTCCTACGACGGCTATTAGGTCCTAATTTTGGGGGTTGGGGTTACCCAAATCCTTTTGCTAGTGATGCTGATGGGAGCTATTTAAGATTTAGGGTGCCTTGTTGAAGGGACTTTATTGGGAACCCCAAACAGGGAACCCCAAGAACATTGTAGGAACATACTAGGAATATACCTACCAGGGTCCTTATGTTCTATTTTATTCCACCCTAAACCCAAACCCTAAACCTTGAACCTAAACCCTCAACCCCGAACCCTAAACCCTAAACACTAAACAGTGTTCCCTGTTTGGGGTTCCCACTCGAACCCTTTTACTTGTAGTACATCGTTCTCAATTGTTCCCACCACCTCCCAGGCTACCAGGACCTGCACCTTTCCAGATAAACTTTCAGAGTTTAGGGTTTAGGGTTTAGGATTTAGGGTGCGAGGTTTAGGGTTTAGGATTTAGAGGTTAAGGGATAGGGTTTAGGATTAGGGTTTAGGATTTAGGGTTTAGGATTTAGGGTTTAGGGTTTGGGCCTTAGGGTCCTTCCCCGAAGCTCCTTCGAGATTCAGCGGGTGCTGCGCAACCTCCTTTAAAGGGCTCGAGCCAAGCCACCAGCGCACATGAGCTGTACTCCAAACTCCTAGCACCCCCCTATACACTCCCCTATATAGCCCCCTATATATAACCTCCTTGAAGGAGTTTAGACCAAAGGTCACATGGGCACTGGATATGGCTAAACTAAGGAGTCTTTGGTATATACTCACGACCAACGTCCTTCTAAATGCTCTCAGGAGGTGACTATGGCTTTCCAAGCCCCATGTGACGTCCGTGCAGACAGTCCGGCTTCCCGGTTTAGGGTTTAGGGCTTAGGGTTTAGAGTTTAGGGCTTGAGGTTTAGGGTTCAGGCAATAGTTGATCAAACCTCCTGTTCCAAATATCACCATGATGGAAGATGATTTCCCCATCATCTTATAAACCTACAGGAACCTAATTACTTAATTTCCTCAAAGGACATTTCGATCAACACCCGTATACCTCCAAAACCCTAATCCCGATACACCACCTGATGAACCCATGTCCCTATACGAGCTATAGTCTGAACTCCTAGTATCTCCTTCAATAACCCTTATATATAGTAGTCCCCTATACAATCAGATAATCCCCTATTTAACCCCCTTTTCGAGGAGTTTAAATTATGATTCATACTACCCCTATAACTGCGGGTAGACCTCTGTGGCTCCAGTCCTTGGTTATTCAGTTGTTGACCCCTAAACCCTAAACCCTTAAACCCTAAACCCTAAACCCTAAACGCCTAAACCCGAAGCCACTGTGGCTTCAGGCCTGGACCCTAAACCCTGAGGGTTTAGGTGTTCAGGGACAAAATGGAGCTCCGGGCCTGACACCTGCGAGCGTATAGTCCCCCTTAAGTAGATAGAATACTAGAATATAGGGTATATGGGGATCTTATTATCATATACCCAATGCCATATTCTATCTACTTAAGGGGGACTATACTCCCGTAGGTTAAGACCATCGCAAGATGTTAAGTATAGGGCGTCTCTAGGGAATACGTGAAGATTTCCTCATAGGGACCATACAGGGATCATAATCCCCTTCTTCCCTAACCTCCAAAAAGTTAGGAGATCATCTCATCTTCATGACATGGGTTTAGGGTTTAGGGTTCAGGGTTTAGGGTTTAGGGTTTAAGGGTTTAGGGTTTATGGGTTAAAGGGTTTAAGGGTTTAGGGTTTAGGGTTTAAGGAAATTTCTCACCATTACCCTCGTCTGAGAGATCTAGCGTCAGGAATCCTACGCTGCGAGCCCCTCGAAAGTGGCAACTACTGCTGAAAGCCCCAAGCCTCAAACCTCATGAGCGACAACGGCATTTAGGGTGTAGGGTTTAGGGCTGAGGGCTTAGGGTTTAGCATGACGCTGCAGTTCCCCATGTCAGCACTGCTTTGGAACCGCATCTATGTCTGCGTGCGTCCCGTACGGTTTTGCCATATAGCGATGGCAGGTGAAACAAGTCAAAAGCCCGATCCCGATGTGTGCCTGCCCGAAATGTATTCTCTGATATGGCTATCTTTCACAATCTGGGATCCTCTCTTATACCCTAGACCTAAACCCTAAATAGCCCAAACATGTAATGGAAATAAGCAACATCCACGGGAGAGTTCATCATGAAAGGGCTTCAGAATCTATATCGGGATAATATAGGATAATACGGGAATATATAGGGAGAATGGAAAAGAAAATGGAAGCTACGATATAGTAGTTTATTGAGGTTATGTAGGGTTTAGATGACAGTGCAGTATTTGGGACGGCAGGAATCTTACTGATTTCTGGCTTCCACACGGCCCTGCTGCGCCATGCATGCTGTACCCTGCAAAAACCGGGCTGCCTACACAGAGAACCTCCTGTTCTGCCCCAGGAAAACCTTTAAACCCGAAACCCTAAAACCCTGAACCGTAAACCCCTAAACCCTAACCCCTGAACCCCTAAAACCTTGAACCCCTAAGCCATGCAAGGATCCCGTTGAGACCCTGAAAAATACTCTACAGCCAAAAGTTCGAAGAAGAACCTCCATATAAGAGAACCCAGATATGAGGAATTAGGGGATATCCCGGTATTAAGGACTACAGTATTTTGGGCTCTACATGGAGTACTCCTATTTAGGCAAACTGCCAACTATGAACATCCAGAACGAGCCTCTAGCATTCGCATTCCTTCGACGCTTGACTAGGTGTTGCAGCATCCGCCTAAGCACCTTGCCATACAAGCTACAATCTTCAAGGGTTTAGGGATAGTATGTCCCCTAAAGTTGATGGACATGGGTTGCTGTTGGGAACTATACTGGGAGCTATACTAAAGTAGCTAAGAGACCCCTACATCTACCCTTTATGGTGCCTTGGTAACCCTAATGCTGACAGTGGCTCAGATCAAACAACCCGAAGGGACCGAGTACCCATAAAGCAGGGTACTCCAGATGAGCTATAGTCTAAACTCCTTGTATCCCCTTTAATAGAACCTATAATGCTCCCCTATATAACACCTTTTCAGGAGTTTGGATTACAGCTGAAATGCATTTGGGACGTAGGACATGATATTTGGGTACTTGGACACTTACTGGAAGGCTTATCGGGTTGAGCTTAAAACATGACTTATGAGCCCCTTCAGTGGCCTTACAGCGTTTACCCGAACTACCACCCTAGTTTAAAGCAGTTGCTAAGTCCGATGAATCTTCATGTGAGCTATGGTCTAACTCCCGGTAACCTCCTTTATGACCCTTATCGTACTCTCCTATATAACCCCTTGAATAACCCCCCTCAGGGAGTTTAGAGTCTGGCTCATCTATACGAGGATAGGGAGTTGAATCTACATGTTCCGAGGACCTAAATCCTAACCCCCCTAAACCCTAAACCCTAAACCCTAAAACCCTGGGTGTGACAAAACCGGGGGTCCACACTGGTTGAAGGTTTAGTAACCCTAAAGCTCCAAGGACTCATAATAGAAGGCTTTTGGGCCCAAAGACCATACTATGTAAGGCTTTTGGGCTATTTTGAGCCTTAGAGTAAGGGTTCAAGGGGTTTCGGGTTCGAGGAATTTATTGTTGAGGGTTGAGGGTTTTCAGGGGTTTAGGGTTCCGCATCATGCTGGAGCCTAAATCCTAAACCCTAAACCCTAGGACTGAAACCAAAATTCCTGAATGGCACGCTGCCTCGGATGCAGAGGCCTGGTTAGTTGAAAAACAGGTTTGTGAATGTATTATTCTAGAGTCGTTAAACTCATCAAGCGTTTACATGACAACAGCCGTATAGAGCCCTTCCTAATCCAAATCACAGTTCATAGTCCGTTTCCTTATCCATGCTGATTCTTCACTATTCTACTTATTATGGTCCCTAAAACTCCTCTACCCTCCAACCCAGGACTCCTACACCCGAAGCTCTACTGGTATGCTCTTCAACCCCCCACTGACAGTTTAACTTTTTGCTCCCATAGAATGACATGGAAGAACCCCTAACTCAATTAGGTGCTATATAAAACTTCCCCCCCCTCCTAGTCTATATACCCTATAACCCTAATCCCTAAACCCTCATAACCCCTAAGCCCTAATCCCTAAAAGCTAAGCACAAAACGCTACTCCCTAAACCCTAATCCTTAAACGCGTATCCCTAAACCCTACTCACTATATCCTAATCCCTCAGCCCTACATCCTATTCCCTAAGCCCTCAGCCCCAAACCCAAGAAGAAGGTTTCAGGCTTCCCTACCGACTCAGCCTGTCGACAAGAAATTTCAGCTGCTCAGGCCTCAGAACACACCCAAGGGGTCCATGTAGGAATATGGCCCTAAGGGTCCAAGGACCCAAATGATAGGGCTTTAGGGCCTGAATACCAATACTATTATAGTATTTGGGCTCCAAAACCACATTATTTGGGTCCTGGGACCCTTCGGGTGGTATATACTTAGGGACCAAACAGGTTCCCATATACATACTTTAAAGCCCAAGTATGTACCACATAACTACATGGACCCTTTGGGACAGGTTTTGCAGCAAATGTGGTTAAAGGTTTGGGGATGAGGTTTATTGGACTTGTAGGGCTTATGGGATTTATAGGATTCAGGGTTTAGGGATTAGGGTTTAGGGATGAGGGTTCGGGATGATCTGGGTTAAGGGTTCGGGGCGGCATAGGGTTCGCAGGGTTTGGGGTCCAACCCCTGTAGCCTAAATCGCTAAATTGCGCTCGGGCTTTCTGACTTCAAGGGTTTAGACCTTTCCCAAGCCCTAAACCCTGAACCCCTAAACCCTTAACCCCTAAACCCTTAAACCCTAAACCCCTAGCACCTAACCTCTAAACCCTAAACCTTTTGGTTTGCAGCGTCTATGCTAGCTTAGCAACAGAAGGGATGGGTCCAAACATGCGGCCGCTGTCTCAGCATCAGGGGCAATTTACTCAAAAATGAGAATTTGAAAAAAAAAATAAGGGTAGTATTCTGCGATAAGTCTAGAAGGATGGATGACTCACTCTGGCTCAACAGAGAATGCAAGGATCAAAGTGGGATGATTGCAATTGCTACTCCTGCGAACCCGATCGGGATGTTCCACACGTTTTCGGGTTCAGGGCTTGGGCTTTTAGGACCTAGGTTTAGGGGCTTCGGGTGAAACTTAGAGTAGAATCTAGATTGAGGATTTTGGGGTGCTGCTCCTCCTCCGAGAAGGACACCCCATATCTACGCTCACCAATTTTCCGGACGAACTCACGATGCATTCACTAGAGCCGCAATTTTAAAGGAGCCTACCTCATAAGAGCTACAGTCAATCACTCCCATATAAAAGATTGGGTTGATGTTTGAGAACGACTAGACTGGTCTACCCCCTATGCCCACCCTTAATGGTTTGTTGGTAGGTAGCTCACGCAGGTTTAGGGTTTGGGATTTACGTGTGCTGTAACTGTATAAGCTTACAGGGGGATGATAATCCCGTTCAGGCCTTTAAATTACACTGAAATCCTAGACCCCATACCCCCATTCGATCTGTTAAAGCTCCTACATAGCCGAAATCAAACCTCGGCCCCAAAACCGCGACAAACGCTGCAAAGCCCTGACTAACGCGGGATGAACGTGGCACTGAGGACCCCTACTAAGGATTAACCCTTAGGTACCTCTAATAGAGAGGAGTATAAGGGAATCCCAAAGGGGTGAAAGGGTCGAAGGTCCAAGCTAAGTCTCAAGGAGCAAAAGTACTGCAGACTGATAGACCTCACTTATGCCGCGAAGCAATCGTTACGTGCTTTATGTTCCCGACATGGTTGCTTGCGTATGGGGGGGTGCATGGTAGTCCCACTGTTCAGGGTTTAGGGTTCAAGGCCACCCCGGATCTCAACCCTAAACCCTAAACCCTAAACCCTGAAAAGCAGAGTGCTTGAGCGGCTCTAGATCGTTCAATGTTCCATTATCACCTGTAGAATGGGGTGGCTGATCAGAAGCTGAAATTAAGAGATCGTAGAATGGATATGTTTATGTATATATATTTACATACAAACCATACATAAGTATACAAACATATATGTATATGTATATTTGTACACACAGAATAAGTAATGGGAATTCCGCATAATCTCAGCCGAACAACCTTGACTCTGGACTCTAAGTCTGTTCATGTTTGTTTCTCTTTCTGAGCTCAACGCCGTGGGACAGTTTCGGGGCGTAGACCTCAACGAGTAAGGTCTATAGGTAGGTACATATTATGAAAGACCAGCGTGGTCTATACTTACAAGTGTAGGGGGCACGGGCCATGCTCTGGTTACAAGTTGAGTATTTAGGTGTCGAGCTTCAACTTTTCGGGTGGTTGTGGGGCTTCGGGGAATTTCACTCAAGCCAAAAATGAACAAACAAACCTTATGCAGCTATTGCGGAGGCCGGGAAAACCCTAAACCCTAAACCTCCGGGTTTTCATGTTGTAGGCCTTAGACCACCACTACTTGGGGCTGGTTCTAGCCCAGTTACCCCCCTTGCTGACCTACTTACTAAGTTTCAAAGACCCACCAAGTACACCCTCTAGACTTGCTGAGGCACAGACGTGGGGCAAGGTTTCTCTGAGAGAGAGTGAGTGAGTGAGTGAGTAAGTGAGTGAGTGAATGTGTGAGAGAGAGAGAGAGAGAGAGAGAGAGAGATATATATATATATAATGTATATATATAGTACCCCCTCCCCCCAAAAAAACATCGTGGAACCACCTATTTGCTATCTCCATGTTTACACTGTTTACCTCTGGAACCCCTGAAACGGAAACCTTCAGACTCTGGAGATGAGATTTGTGCAAGCATTTAAGTTCAAAGATTGCGGTTTATGGTTTAGGGTTTTAGGGTTTTAGGGTTTAGGGTTCTTAGGGTCTTAGGGTTTAGGGTTTGTAGGGTTTAGGGTTCGGGATTTTGGCTCCAAAGCCTACATTTGAGATATGGATTTCGAGTTTAGGGTTTTGATTGCCTTTAGGGTTGAAGATTTCGGGCCTAAGGTCCATCCCCCTAAGCCCTGAACCCTATTACCCAAAACCTTGACCCTGAACCCTAGACCCAAGACTTGGGTCTAGTAAGGGTAACATACCCCAAAACCTGGCCAACTCTGCAGGGAGGCCCGGTGACACAACCAACATCTAAACGAAATGACTGGGAACACATGGTTTAGGGTTTAGGGTTGAGGGTTTAGGGTTTAGGGTTTACGGGGCAGCGTTTAGGATTTCGGAGGAAATCTTGCACCACTACCCATGATATTGTATCTATTGCGTTATAGGCTATAGTACGTGGTACAAGATTTCCTCCACCCATAGTACCACAGTGGCCTGGATAACTACCAGCTTCATGTTGAGTTTCATTTGAGCTATAATCTAAACTCCTAGTATCCCCCTAATGGTCCCTATATAATCCCCTATATAACCCCTTTAAGGAGTTTAGAATGTAGCTCATTTGAAACACCCTACACCATGCACGTACAACAGAAGCCCCCAGCAAAAAGCCGGCTTACCAGTCATCTTCAGCTTTTCCATGGTGATTCTCCACCATCACTCATCAAATGAACCCCTAAACCCTGAACCCCAAAACCTAAACCCAAAAGCCTAAACCCTAAATCCTAAATCCTAAACCCTTATCAAGGCTTCTACGTTAAAGATTTTGGGCATAGACCGGCCCGGGCCGGAAGTCTCGTGGTTTCGGCAAATTGTTTGGGTTTAGGTGGAGGTGTTGCATATAAGGTCTAGGGTTTAGGGTTTAGGGTCAGGATCTATGGTCTAAGGCTTCCCCTTAATACCTTGGGGATTATGGTGTCATAGCGGTTTAGGGTTTAGGGTTTAGGGTTCAGGGTCTGCTAAGGTCACGTTTTTGCAGTATCGAGAGTTATGTAACCCAGTATGACCTCTCGGACACCGGCTTCAGGGCGGTCACTGATTACCAGATGGACATGCTGACGGTAACTGGTGCCGCGTGTGCCCCCTGGCATAAGACCACGTTGCATGATGGACTGCACGTTGGA
>CAJNIZ010043153.1:22515-45268 GCA_905231905.1 Symbiodinium pilosum
TGGAGCTTGAGTTCTCTCCTCCAATGGAGAAGGTTTGGCGCTTTAAGTTCAGAAACTCGAACCTGTGTTCTTATATGAAATGAATAGACTATGGAGAAAGCTTGTGTTTTATTTCAGACACTTTTTACATTTCTAAAAAATCTCCTCATTAACTCCAAAGCTACAAAAAACAAACTAGCGTCCACAGCGTCCCCCTCCCAAACCCTAAACCCCTAAACCCCAAACCCCAAACCCTAAATCCCAAACCCTGGAGTCCCGAAATCCTGTTCAGGCCCGGCACGTGCTACCTCCAACTCGAGGCCTTGGTCTGTAGATGTGTCGGATGTAGGAAACTCAGTTTAGGGTTTAGGGTTTTAGGGTTTAGGGTTTTTTTTGAAGCCAGCGGACTTTTACGCCTGCCGAAGCACTGGTTTAGGATGGTTTAGGTGTCAGGTTGACACAGCTTTTCAATCCCACTTAACCTTAGATGCCACTCTCATTTCCCGTAGCACCACTGTTGATGTAAACTCCGACCGTGATGCCACCATCATCGCCTTGCTTGTGAACCACCGTAACCTTCTTCGTCGGTGGCACCATGAACACGACCACGGGTTTATTCTCTTCATCGTCTTCCATGTGTTCATCACGTCCAGGTAGTACAGGTCCGCCATGATCTATGTCTCCGCCATTTGCGTCATGCTCCGGTAGTTCATCTTGCGGCTCCTCCAGGTCCGCAGCCGGTTTGACACGCCTTTTCCGAGGGGATGCAGGAACCGTCGAGTTGGAGCTCGCAGGAACCGTCGAGTTGGAGCTCGCACTCCCGCGGTCCGTTTGTAAAGCCTTCGGAGGATCACCTCATCCTCTTTTCTGGCTTTTTCCGCTGCTCGAATCCTCGTCCTTTCCCTCTCGATCTCGGGCAACAAAACCGTCTTGACTCTCCGGTTTTCATCTCCCTCTTGACTATCCAGGCAAACTACTCCTTCAGCAGGTAGTCGTAACAGCGTGCCAATTCGTCTTGACCAAGTCGCCGCCCATGCATCAAGTTGATCCACCAAGCGTTCTTCTCCTGGTTCCTCCTTGTAGACGGCGAGAACGGCATCCACATCCTGCCACTTTTCCAAGTCTTTGTATTAGGCAAGTTCCGCCTGGCAGCGTGCCCTCAATTGGGCAACATGCTTCCCCACCTGCATCCCTGATCGTCTCAATCTTTAAATGTCCAATTGCAACGCCCGGACCCAATTCTCACCCGGAGGGACCTGCATCAGAATACAATCATCACCTTCATCGTTACCAGGTCCATCTTGAAGAGGCGCAGGTTCTGGGTCAGGTAGTGCACGGTCATGTAGCGCACGGCCATGGCCTCGAACATCATCATCTGAACTCCGTTTTGTTCTCTGCACCATTTGACTGGCATTGCTTTTGTCCGCCGCCTTGTTTTTGAGGTATCTCGCGTGATTGCGAGAATCCTCCTCCAAAACCTCTGCAACCACTTCTTGGCAGATTTGTCCTCGGCCGAAGCGGTCCCTTTCAGCAGGTCCAGGTATGTATCTGGAGCCTTTCCGAGACTTGTCGCACTCCCCTCAGCTTGCTTCCAAGGCCCCTATGAGCCAGCCCCGCGATGGCGAGGACCAGGTATTTGGCCTTTCCTGGTGAGTTCTTTCGCAGTTTGGCCAGTTGTCCAACCAGGTCCTCCTCATACTCAACAAGTCTGTCATCTGAGACAATCATCTCCTGCTGCAGCATCACGACTCCATCGTCTGATAGGTCGTCGTCTGCCTCCATCTTCTTGGATCGTCGTCGGTGGCCCGCATCATGTAGACCGCGATTGATCAGGTTCATCATCATGCCGTTGAGGTAGAGAAGCGTCGATCTTCTCGGAGCACACGTTCCCAATCTCATCTTCTTCGTGAGGACGTCCTTCTCCATGTAGTATGCGATGTTGTGGGTAAAGAGGGCGGTCATCTCCATGCGGTCGCTCAGCAGGTAGGGTTCGCAGTCGGAGTACAGGTGGGCCGTCATGCGGTGCTGAAGAGGGCTGACTCGTCTCCATGACGCTGATCCTCGTCGTCACTGCCAGGCCTTTGATCATCCTCTGGCGGTCCTCTGTTCCCTGGTTCGGTCGTTCCTGTCAAGCTGCGACCACCTGCAACAAGGCGTCTGTCACGGTGTATTCCTGGTGTACCACGCGCAGGTTCAGCACTGTTGCCAGATCCAACGCTAGATGCGCCAGAAGCTGAAACGAGGCCGCGGCAGTGATCACTGCACCTCGGTCGCCCCTTCTTGACATAAGGGCCGACATGTGGTCGGACTCGTTCTGAGTAAGGCCAGACCTTCCCCGAGGAGCCTCATCAGACGACCTCCCAGGACATGTCTCAGCCTCGTTGCCATTTTGTCACAGGATCTGACAATATTTCTGCCGTCACCTCCCACGTTTGCACCCAACTCGGCAAGCTCCTCTTCAATCGTTCTTCGTCTCGTCCCTGGTGTGCGCCTGCGACTGGTTCTCTTGTACTTCTTGAGGCGGCCCGGGATTTTGTCCTTATCCTCATTTTCCCTCCTCCCGTCCCTGTCCCTTCCACCACCCGGTGCCGAGGTCTGCATCAGCGAGTGCTCGTCTTCTTCCTCCGGCTTGGCATGCAGGGTCTCGACAATTTCCCTGTTCACCTCCATACGCAGCACCGCTGACATAGTATTCCACGCCACTGACATGGTGTTTTGATGTGTAACCGACATGGTAGCCAGGGTGCTCCTGATAGCTGCGATGGTTTCGTCGGATCGGAGCTTCGCCTGTGAACCCAAGTAGGGCTCTCCATCTTTCCATTGCTTGCATGATGCTCATATCATCTGTCGACGCTGAGGTCGGGCGCAGAGGTCCCAAAACCCTAGTGCTGGCAGTGGAGGTTCCCGGCGGCGGCCCCTCCGGGGACCGGATCCTTGGGTCTCTTCTGGGTCTCTCCCATGGTCGTTCGCTGCCGGCACCTCCTCTAAAATAGTAGGTCGTCGATCTTCGCCAGGGCCTGTCACAGCTACGCTCCCAGAACGACTTCTTTCCATCATCCAGGGCTCCTCCTGATCTTCAAGGGATTCCATCTTCACTTCACGGTCCCTCTCACAGACCCACTTGGCTGTCACCGTTTCCCGTGGCCCATTTGAATTCCAGCACGAAGAGGTCGAGGAACGTCCATCATTTGTGTCATCATCCTGGACTCTAAACCCCGAACATTTAAACCCTAAACCACCTCTCTCCCCCACCAGCGTGCTAATGCCCTGGCACGAATCTGCCAAGTCCGCCGCACATCAGCAAGTGGAGGGCTTCGGATCTAGAGCGCAAGTCTTGAAGTTTATTAAGGTTAATCCTTATCTACCCTCCGTAGCGGGGTTACCTGAGCCTTCCTCTCACAAAAAGCTGCCATCAGCAGTGTGGAACAGAGCGCCAAAGAGCCTGGAAGGCGACATCACTGCCGCTTGTCTCTGCGCTTTTCCTTGAGTTTTTTGATGAGCGACTCCATGTCGCCCTCACTGTCTTCAGCCTCCTCTCCAATGATGTGTGCGAGGGATGTGGGATGTGCCGATTTTGCCTCGCGTTCACGCAGTGGCCCTGCCATCCTTCCTTTGGCCTTAGCCACCGCCACCTGAGCCACAGCCGGGGCCTTGGCGATCGCTGCCACCCCAGGCATGGCCGCCTTAGCCACTGGGGCCACCCCAGGCATGGCTGCCTTAGCCACTGGGGCCGTAGCAGGCGCAGGCGTCAACATTTCGTTCGCAAGGCTCATGGCAAGGGCCAATGCCAGGTCCTCCTCCTCAGCAGGAGGCACCTCTTCGGCCCCAAAAGGAAGACCAGCGGCCTGATCTGCCTCGGCCTTGGCCTCTGGGTTACAATGTGACGATGACGATGGCATCTTGGAAGTCTCCGAATGCCCGAGCTGGCCGCACCCAGCGCCTCCCCAACCAATTGGAGGCACTCCGGGGTTCGGCAGCGGCGGTGAGTGCAGCAAGGAGCGGCTTGTAGTAGCGGAGCCAGGGACGTCCTTGTCAGCCTTCAGCGAGTATCCCAAGTCCAGCATTGCGTCAAAGGTCATCCCACCAGTGGGGTCAGGTCCTCCAGGCATGGGCGGAGTTGCTTTCGATTGCGCTGGCGGTTGCGAAGGTGGGAGGTCCCAAGGAAAAGCGGCTGGCTGCTGCGCGGCCGGTTTCGAAGGCTGCATCTCCTGCAGCGTTTTGCTGCACCTGTGGTGCTTCCCAAGAGCTTGATGCCGCTGTCTGCTGCGACTCCCTCGACGATGCCATCGGTCAATACTTTGTGGACAGAGTTTGATTGGAAATTGGAGTGCACGCACGCCTTCTGCGGCACCACTTCTTTTGCTGCTTAAGCAAGAGAGCTTGAGGGGTTCAGAGTTTAGGATTTAGGGTTTAGGGTTTTAGGGTTTAGGATTTAGGGATTTAGGGATTTAGGGTTTAGGATTTAGGGTTTAGGGTTCAACACCCTTTCGGATGGGCCCCTAAACGTCTAAGTGGATTTAGGGTTTAGGGCTTTGAGGTTTCGGGTTGGATTTAGGGTTTGGGGTTTAGGGTCTAGGATTTAAGGTTTAGGATTTAGGGTTTACGGTTTAGGATTTAGGGTTTAGGGTTTAGATTTCAAAGCCGTTTCGGATGGGGCCCTAGACGTCTAAGTGGATTTAGGGTTAGGGCTTTGAGGTTTCGGGTTTCAGGGCTGGGGCTTCAGCAGTTAGGGTTTACAAAGTCCAAGGCCAAGTACCCAATAAGTGGCAACTTGGGATTTCCGCCATAGTGATGATATCACGTGGACCCTCAGGGAAGCTGAAGTTCTATTGGTGTCGATACATACATACACAATCAGGGACCCACGATCTTGGAACCTATAGCGGGGACCTGGCGGAGAAACAAAAAATCCACAGGATCATCGGGATTTTCGGTACCAAGCGTAGGGGTCTGGAATGACAACCCATGCAGCTCACCCACCCAGCAAGCTATGACCCGATGCGAAACCCGATGACTAGATCATCTGGCTCCCTAAACCCTGAAACCTAAACCCTAAACCCCTAAACCGTAATTAAACCCTACACCCTAAACTAACCTAAACCCTACACCCTAATACACCGACGTGTTTTTTCCGAAGAGGGAACTAAGGCCATGTTCATCCTTTTTTCTACACGAAGCACCCATTGAGCTATAGCCTAAACTCCTAGTATCCCCATTAATAACTCCCATAATGCTTTTCTATAGAATCCCCTACATAGCTCCCTTTAAGAAGTTTAGACCCTAAACCCTACATAACCCCCTTTAAGGAGTTTAGACTATAGCCCATTTGGATCAAGGGTGGGTGAGGTCAGGTGGAGTCAGTATCATGCAGTGGTTTAGGGTTGGTTTAGGATTCAGGGTTTAGGGTTGGTGTAGGGCTTAGGGCTTGGGTGATAGTCTAGCGTCTGGGGAGTGGGAGGGGCTTGCAGTCCGGCGTTTAGGCTTTCGGGCTTGGATTTAGGATTTAGCGCGCACGGGGTTTGCTATGAATGCCCAGGGTTTGAAATGCAGAGTCCCAAAACACACACTCTACAGAATCCTGCGTGCATTCTCAGAGAGAACTATGGACGTCACAACGCTGCAAGACGGTATTGCCGTCGCTGGGTGCACTGTTCGTCCCCCGTAAGTAGAAAGAACATGGGTTTCATGCATGGGGATCTCATTGTGATGTATTCTATCTACTTTAGCTTTTGCGACCACCCTCTCTGAAGAATACGGCTTTATACCCTCTTGCCGACTTGTCAGCTTCGCGGAAAAAAAACTACATGAAGCTCGAAGCAAAAACGCCTGTGATCTCTTGGTAGTTCCCCTCTATGGGGTTTAGAGTTTAAGGTCCTGCCGGCGACTCCTTTTGTGGTGGAACAGTGAATGTGGTCAGGGGTGGTGTAAGGTCCACTTGAGTAGCCTTTTTGGTGGTTGAACCAAGTAAAATTGTATTCTGTGTACGCAATGCTATACCCTACAGGAGGGTATAACCCAAAACCCTAAATCTGTATTGGGTACCATAGTCTCTCCAAATAAAACACTACTCACTTCAAGATATCCAAATACAAAATGGCCTCCGGGTTTGAACGGACAGGCCCAGAATGTAACCCCTAAACGCTAAACACCTAAGCCCTAAACCCCTAAACCCTACACCCCTAAACCCTACACCCTACACCCTAAACCCCTCAACCCCTCAACCCCTAAACCTCTAAACCCTAAATCCAGCATGTACTCTGCCCTACCTCGGCTTCCAGTTTCCAAGAGGAAGATGATGCAGAAGGGCCTGAGCTGCTAAGGAACTTATAGCCCTCCTTAGGTAGATATAATGTAGGGGTTATATAAGGATAATGGAAAAGAATATGGAAACTACAATTCAGGGTTTGGGGCTTAAGGCTGAAATGGTGGCAACTACGGAAACCATAAAGCCACAAACCTCAAATCCTAATACTGTAGTCTCCTTCGACCCTGCAATACAAATAGTATTTCTAATATTTCCTTAGGGTTATACTATAATTAAATGAAAACTAATGTCCAAGGAGACTACAGAATAGCCCAAGCACGGAAAAAGTCATATGGAAGATACTGAATCAAAGCACAACTGTTGCTGATACTACACACTACACACCTCGCCCGACCTTAGTTTACTCGAATATGAAAATTCTCACGGCATAAGCGTTGCTGTTGGAACTAAGTTGTCATAATATGGATAACCACTATCTTAAAGGCTGTTTTACTCTACTAGTTTCCATTTTCTGTCCACTATCCCTATATAACCCCAATCTAATGATAATGTTGCACCTGCTTTATTGAAAGGACGTTTCAGAATTACATTGCAGATGCATGCCTACACATAGTTGCTGGAAGTAGTTGATGATGCCGCAAACCACAAAATGGTACGGGTGTGGATGTTTCAAATTAGATCATTTAAGCTTCTTAACAGCAACCCAGCCCTTACGGTCTCGGGTTCGCGACCAGTCGTGACTTTTCAAGATATTGCTGAAACTGTATGCTCGTGTTCCTGATTGGGCTATAGTTCCATAATCGCTGAGCATGTTGGCCAACAATGGCCCAGCTTGAGTTGCAGGAGGTCATGTTGCTCAGTCATACTTGGTGTTAGGTTCCTTCTCTTACGAACACCCCTGACTGGGATAGGGGAATAGACGGAATAGACTACTTGTCTGAGGAGAAGACAGATATACTGTTTCCTTCAAAGATGTTACAGTATACACATGTGCTATGTACATCTTGAGGCCCTTGCGTCTATGCCTATGCGGTGTCATTTCCATTAGGGGTTAAGGTTCAGAGCTTCGTCACAAGTGTCTCTAGCCCCGCAGCCCCAAACCCTGAGCCACAGCTGCCCTAACATGTCAAACTGCCCAAGAACTGCACTTCAAGCCAAGAGCCAAGATGACCTGCATCTGCGCCAGAACTGGTGGAATCCTTATGGTGATTGTGGAAGCAAACCACTTTTTTTGTTACTCTATACCTAGATGCCTCAGCTACTTCAACCCTAACCCCTAAATCGTCCCTGCCTAGCAACCCTCAATGCTTCAGCCTACACCCTGGCGCCCAACACGCAACAAAGGCTCCCACAGCAGGAATGCAAGCAGCATGCTTACAGAGGCAGGTGCCTGTCAAAGAAATTACTGGGTTGGGTTCTGTTTTTATTCTTCCGGGCTTGGGGGTTATGAGCTTGGGAGCTTAGGGAATAAGACGGAGGGATTAAGGTTTAGTGGTGCTGGAAAGAGAGGTTGAGAGGTTCAGTTCTAGGGGTTTGAGGATTGTGAAGTTTCGGTTGTACGGGGATGGGAGCTAGCCCAAACCCTTAACCCCTAAACTCTAAACCCCTAAACCCTAAACCCCTTAACCCTAAACCCTAAACCCCTAAGCCCTAAACCCCCCAAACCCCTACATCCTAAACCCTCTTCTAGAGCCAACCCTGAGAATTCATCCCTGGCCTCTTCTTAGCTTCTTCCAACAGGAGTTTAGGGTTTAGGGTTTAGGGAAGGGGTTTAGGGTTTAGGCTTTAGGGTTTAGGGAGGGGAAGTTTTCGCATCCACACACCCCTACCAAGGATCCTATACCAAAGTCCTGTCATTATCTTGGGTCATCCTGAAATGCCCAAATCAATGGCTAAAGATCTCTACGGGCTAGAGTTCGGGAACTTGTGTGGGAAACTGCCTTAGTTTCCACTCCTCCAAAGGTGGGAATTCGTAGGCATAAAAACCCATTCTGTACTACAGCTGCTATATGCTCTTGGGGGGACGTCCTTCTGGGTTGTGTAGGAGTCGCAGCAACTGGATTGTAAATGCACATGCGCTGTACCTTCCCCCAGGGGTATTGTTGAGCACCGCCGTCCAAAGAAATGTCACGTCGTTGGGGGATTATCAAGCTGCAGTCGTGTTCTTGAGGGTTTAGGGTGTAGGGGTTTGGGGTTTAGGGGTTTAGGGGTTTAGGGTTTAATGGTTGAGGGTAAACATGCGATGCTGGGGCCTTGCTGCAAAGCAGGCTGTTAGGGTTTAGGGTTTAGGGCTTGACCAATTTCCTTAAACACACACACATGCAATGTGCATAAAACCTGAAGGGTGGGCAATGAAGGATTCCCCAAGAAGCTTTCCTGCATACCGTAACCAACCGTATCCTTAGAGTTTGGGCCATCAGGGCTTAGCAGCCCAAAAGCCCAAACTCAAAACCCCTAAGCCGTAAGCCCTAAATTTCACAGCGCATACCGTTTACCCCAACCCCTGCTCCCCAAACCCATGTCCCTGCAAGCCTTTGCTCTCTGGCGTTCGGGCAGCAGTCCTTCATTTGGGTTGCTGTTAAGGAACGTAAATCAAATCACCACAATGGGTATATATAGTAAATAAGAGGGTTTCCCCAATATAGTACCTTAGATTACGTGCCTTGACTCCCTATTTTCTTCCAGTTTCCATTTCATTTCCCATGTTCTTTTCCAGTTCGTTCTCCATCATAGGGGGGATAATATGATTCCTTAGCAGCAACCCAGTCATTCAACAGCGGGGTCTTCCGGGTTGCTGTTTTTGGTGTTTAGGTGTTTAGGGTTTTGGGGCTCTGGGATAAGAGGTTGGGTTTGGGCGTTGGTGGTTAGGATTCAGGCAGGGGCTCGAGTTTGGTGGCTAGGCCTTCGCACTTTGGGCTCTAATAGTTGGATACATACAAAACTCACGACTACACCCCCCCCCTATTCTACCCCCTATAATTTAACTAGGCTTAAGTAATAAAAAAACTTGAATTAAGGGGGGAACCTAGCACGGATAGTAGGGGAACCCATACAAGACCAGCCCCCTGGGATTGCAGAGGTCCCCAGGTAAGATTTTTCAGGGTTTAGGGTCCACCACCCTCTAGAGCTTTCCCAGTCCAGAATGTGACAACCAGAATCCCTCGGCCCGAAACCCAAGATGTGGTGGATGTGGTATACCAAGTGGCGAAAGAATCCATTTACAGCCCCAATCTCCATGTGATTTTGCATTTGATTCTCTAAACATTTTCTAGACCCCCAAACCATGCATATGTCCCTCAGCCGCAAAACCCCAAGCCCTCTATACATGTGACAAATATGTGTATATATATATATACACCTATGTATACATCCCTAAGTACCTTTTTTTAACATGCTCAAACCAAGGCCCTAAACCCCTAAATCCTAAATTGTAGTTTCCGTTTTCATTTCCCTTCATTCGCTCCACACTTGAGCATGAAACAAACCCTAAACCCCAAACCCTAAACCCCTAAAGCCTAAATCCCTAAACCCATACACCCTAAATCCCTAAACCCCATGACCCTAAATCCCAAACCCGAAAGCCTAAATCCCTAAACCCTAAACCTTAAGTTTAAGCCTTAAGTCGTAGTTTCCATTTCCTTTTCCATTATCCCTATAAAACCCCTACATTACCCTATATAGTCCCTTTATAACCCTAAACCCTAAAACCCCTAAACCCGAAAACCAGCGCCTGCAAGCAGCGACTGATGCTCCAGGGCCTCGCTGGCTTTGGTGTAGGCTGCCGGATTATACGCCTTGGCTGGGTTTGGCTGAAGGGGGTTTAGGGGTTTAGGGGTTTAGGGGTTTAGGGGTTTAGGGTTTTAGGGGTTTAGGGTTTAGGGTTTAGGGGTTGGGGGTTGGGGGTTTACGGTTGGAATTGTGGGCCCCTGATATGGGCCTTTTAATCCTGGGGCCCTTATGTACCCATTACATACCACATAAAAACCTTCGAACCAAATTAAGCGCCTAGAGGGCCTAGCTAGAACCTCCTAGTTTAGGATACTTGCGGTTTAGGGTCTAGTGCGTGGGATGGCTGGTCTGGTGTTTAAGGTCTAGGGTGTTAAGTTTTAAGGGTTTCAAGGCTTAAGGCCTGTTTTCAGGGTTGTAGGTTTTAGGCTTAGATTTAGGGGTTTTAAGGTTCTAGGCTTTCGGGCTGTTGGATTTGGGGTTGGTGGTTTAGATCAAGGGCTTATAGGGTGCAGGGTAGTTAATGGACTAACATGGAAGCCCCCACGAAAGGCCCAAAACCCTAAACCCTAAATCCTAAACCCTAGACCCTAAAGAAAGGCCCTAGCACTTTCTTTTTAAAATCGGGGTTCCCATTTTGGACGATCAACATGCCATTCCCCAACTCCAAGGCCTACGGTTTAAGGTTTAGGGTTTAGGGTGTATAGGGCTTAGGGTGTAGGGTTTAGGGTTTAGGGTGTAGGGTTTAGGGTGAAGGTTTTAGGGTGTAGGGTGTAGGGTGTAGGTTTTAGGGTGTAGGGTGTAGGGTTTAGGGTGTAGGGTTTAGGGTGTAGGGTTTAGGAACTTCAGCAAAGGTTGCCGTTGTAAGTTCCCGTCAGTTTCTACCTCTCCATACTGTGCCAACACTTTCTAGATTCCTGAACCGCAGCCCAGAAAATGGTCGAATACATAGGCGTTTACCAAGAGTCCCCCAAAACCCTAAACCCTACACCCTAAACCCTAAGCCCTGAACCCTAAGACCTAAACCCTAAGCCCTACAAGAAACCCTAAACCCAATGGTATCTCTCAGACCTAAACTGCGCAAGCACGGCGAACTGCTGGATCCTAATCTGGGTTGCTGCTAAGGAATGTAACTTCGCTACCATACTATATATATGTATAAAGCAAGAAATATGGTTTCCTTAACATGGCAACTCTTTCTGAATTCCTCAACTTCAGCAACCCAGCAATCCCTGATTAACCCAGAGCACTCCCAAAGTATTAAACCTCTACTGCGAACCCAACAGCTTATCCTCTTGCGATTACAAAATCTGAGGCCGGGCCCTGAACCTTACACTTGACACCCTAAACCCTGAACGCTTAAACCCAAAACCTACCCCTTAAACCTTAGGGTTTAAGGCTTGGGGTTTAGGGTGTTAGGTCATTCCCTTTTTAGGGTCCCTTGGTAAGGCTCATACTGACAATAGCCCATATGCAATGGCCTAATCTCCTAAGATCCCCCTCAAGCACGCCTTTTCTAGTCCCCTATATACTCACTTACATAAACCCATTGAAGGAGCTCAGATTATGAGTCATATATGTGCCCTAAACCCTCCAACCCTGTACCCTGAACCTCAAACCCTAAACCCTAAAGCCTAAACCCTAAATCTCAAACCCTAATTAAACCTTAAACCTTAAACCTCAACCCCTAAACCTCAAACCCAAAAACCCAAACCCTAAACCCTAAACCTTAAACCCTAAACCCACCAGGATTCCCAGGTCCCAGCCACCTGGAAGCTACCCAAAAAGGATCCGCCGTAGCGTGCTGGAGTAGTTTCCATCCTTGGAGCTCGGGAAAGGGTTTAGGATTTAGGGTCTAGGGTTTAGGGAAAGGGTTTAGGGTCTAGGATTTAGGGTTTAGGGTTTAGGATGTAGGGTTTAGGGTTTAGGATTTAGGGTCTAGGATGGTGTAGGGTTTAGGATTTGGAGTTTAGGGTTTAGGTTTCCTGACATTAGGGGGGGGGGTTCCCCAAAAGGTCGTGATAGGGGTTATATCGGGGTTATATAAGGTTTAGGGTTTGCCAAAACTAGGGGTCCTACAATAAGGATTGTACTTTTTTGGGGATCTATATTTGGGTCGTCCCCCTTTGGGAAAGTACCCTTCCTAGGCTTGATGTGCACCTAAACCAACCAAATTGCAGCAATCTAGGACTCCTATGTAGTTCCTTCGGGGTTTCTTACTTTCGGTAAAAGGGGTGATAATCATGTCTGATAATATACTACCCAAAAAGCAACTACCTAGGAGGGTCTGGGTACAGTGATTTAGGGCTTAGAACGCGGGCACAAGCTTGAATGTTCCCGTTGCAGTCTGGCATGTTCTTCTCGACAACGCTGGGTTCTCTGTACAATCTGCGATGCAGCACACAACCGTAGCGGCTTAATGGTTAGCTGGGTTGCTGTACAGGAACTGAAATTAAGTTACTGAATTGGGGAAACATGGGGAAACCCTATTACTGACTATATATACCCATCACGGTAACTTAATTGAAGTTCCTAAACTGCAAACCAGTTATGGGATACTAGTTCAGGGGGTGGCCCCTCGACAGGACGGATCCCATGCTCACAGTCCTCGCCAGAGTCTCTGGACATACCTGGACACCGGACGTCCTGTGTGTTGGGGGAAATACCTTGCAGATGTGTAGGACAGAAACTCCAAAAAGGACCTAGGGTTCAGGTAGCATAGGTTTATTTGCGTTTGTGGGCTGGGGGAGGCTCCACATGAGGACGCCTAGCAATCTGGGGAACAACCAAGGACCCGGGTTTGGGACTTAGGGTTCAGGGTTTGGGGCATAAGCCTTAGGGGTTTAAGGTTTAGGACGTATAGTCCCCCTTAAGTAGATAGAATATGGGGTATATGGGGATCTTATTATAAAAAACCCCAAGCAATATTCTATCTACTTAAGGGGGACTATAGGTTTAGGGCTTAGGTTTAGGCTTTAGGGCTTGGGGCTGTCCGTGCTCAGCCACGATGATGCCTGTTTGTCGTCAGTACTGCTGTGGGTCACTAGATGTGAGCGTGTTTGGAGGGTGAGAATGTCCACGTATAGGGCGTGGAGATCAGGATGTACGAAAGGCTTAAGGCACAGGGCGTATGCTTCAAGAGCGCAGGGTAACTTCTCAACCCTAAGCAAAATCTCTCAACAGATGAGCTCTAGTCTAAGCTCCTAGTATCCCCCTTAATAGCCCCTATAGTACTCCCCAAAACAATCCCCTTTATATCCCCCTTTAAGGAGTTTAGACTATAACTCACATTAAACCCTAACCCCTATAAACTACCCTATAATCCCCGTTTCCATTTCATTTTCCATTTTCTTTTCCATTTGATTCTCCGTTATTAGGGTAGAACCCTCTTTAAGGAGTTTAGTTCAGATACCTGAAGCTTGTTGGCAAGTTTCTCCGGCACAGGCTTGAGCTCGGGATCAGCACCTCTGGTGAAAAAGTTGAGGGACTGGGGTCTATTGGGTCAAGGGCTTTGGGGGGTTCAGGGCTTCAGGGGTTGGGGTTTGAAGGGTTCAAGGGTTTGGACGGGCGTTGAATATACATATATAAATATATATATGCATACATATCATATATATATATATTTTTGTGAGGGAGGGGGGGGGGAATGGTGTTGTTTTGATTTAGGCGCCGCAAGGAGTTCTCATTCTTACGACACCGAACCCAGCACGGCCCCGCTCTGCCTCGGGCGCTTTGCCAATGCCAGAATGCCAGTACCTTGCTTTGCGGGTCCCAGGCGGTGTTTAGGGTTTAGGTCAAAGACTTGAAGTTTGTACCCTTAATGTCTGTACCCCCAAGTTTTGGGTCCTAATTTAGGGACCCAAAACCCAAGGNNGTACAAAGGAAAACTCCCTGATTAGGAGGTGGACAAGCCGAGTTGCGGGTGAACATAACATTTTTTGCATCACTTGAAACTGTGCAACTCACCAACAACAGCTGGCAGGATTGCAGCATGTTGTGCTTCTGGCAGCGTCATGCTTCCACCATGATTGGAGGACCAACTGCTCGAGGGTAGTCTCTCTAAGGGCAATTCTGATATAAGGGGTAAGCCACAAACTTTGAATCATCAAAAAGGTATGTTGGATCATGGGGCATCATTTACGAAGTATGTCGGGAATATGCACGGTCCCGACATTCCGACTCCCTTCCTATTACATGGGAGGCAGCAAGAAAAGCACTGTCCAGCGTTTGGGGTTTAAGTGTTTAGAGTTTAGGGTTTATGGGGCTCCTGGACAATGCCCCCTGACCAATCTCTCTGACATAGCAGGTAGGACAGAACAAAAGCCTTCCTTGCTCTGGGACATTCTCTGAACCAGGACCAACTACAGTAAGAGAGCTCCCCATGGGGAAGTTTATATAAAGGTTGTACAGGGAGTACACACGGACGCTGAGGAGTCATGTAAGGAGCATGTGAGGTTTCTAGAACGTGCCTACATGGTAACTCCCCTGACTAAGCCCTTCAACCCTAAACCCTTTACCCTTAAACCCTAAACCCTAACTCCCCCTGTAATTGCCGTAAGCTGTCAAACCCTGCGCCACCCTAAACACACAGCAGCAGCCCATCTGTGCCGAAAATGGTCTCCGCACTTTCCCCCACTAATGTAGACCCTCGGGATAATGGAAAAGAAAATGGAAACTACCAGACTATAATAGGGTACAATATTGGGGGTATATAGGGGTAATGGAAAAGAAAATGGAAGGGCTTGGGTTTAGGGTTAGACCCGCGATGAATAGGGGTAATATGGGGGTTATATTGGAGAAATATAGGGGCCATATAGGGATAATGGAAAAACATGGAAACCACTCTAGCAGCGAACCCCTCGTTTTTCAGGGCCTCAATGTTAGGATCCCTACTATAACCCCTGATCATCCAGGGGAGGGGGTTTATTCATCACGGGTCTACTCATTAAGCCTTACTTCCTACAACTTGACCCTCAAGCCCAAATCCCAACACTTAAGCCCTAATCCCCGTTTTACCGGGATGCCGCGAGCACCGCCAAGCCCGATGCTGCAAGCAATGGCGGCACCAACTCGCCTCCACCATTTTTTTGAGGCGGGCAAGGGGTAATTAATGTAGGGCCTGGTCGATTGGGTTGAGGTATAGCGCTATAGGATGTAGGGATATTTCCCCAGCGATGGAGACTCAATTGCAAGGGAACCGGCAAACGACATGCATCCCTTCTGTTTCCGCATGAACGGGTTTAGGGTTTAGGGGGGTGGAGCTTCTAGGGTAAAAGTGTTGAGCAGATGCAGGTGCATGGTTGAGGGATGATTGTTAAAGGTGTATGCTTGAGGATCGACTAGAGGTGAAGGTTTATAAGGCCTAGACATTGTCAATTCCGAATGTCCTTCGTTCTTGTTGGCATTTTATTTCGGAACGTTCATGAGGATGACTCTCGGAGGATGATCGGGACTATATACCCGCGCCCTAAACCCTAAAATGGTGAACGTCAAGTTTACGGATAGGTTCTTGGTCCATGTTATGCATCTTCTGACGCAGGCTTCTATATTTGTATAAGTAGAGTGGTGCCTGCAAGTACTAGGAGTGCTATGGAGATACATATTCATATGAGCCATAGTCTAAACTCCTTAAAGGGGGGTTATATAGGGGATTATATAGGGGATTACTATAGAGGGTTATTAAGGGGGATACTAGGAGTTTAGACAATGGCTCATATGAATGTGATGCAAACTTCCACTGTCTCCCAAGACCTCCACAAAGATTCTGGAGAAGAGGTGCCGTCTTTTCAATCCCCCAACCCTTACAACCACCTAAACCCCAAGACCCCTGATGCCAAACTTGAACATCTCCAGCCCTAAAACCCCAAACCACAGGCCATGTATTGATTGGGTACCGTCCTCACCTAGTAAACAGCTGAATGATAAATATAATGAGATAATATGTACAGCCCTTAAAAAAGAGCCCTATTATAGACTGTAGCTGGGTGGGGAATCCGCAGCCCTAAACCCCAAAACCCCCAAAACCCTTGACCGGGGCAGTACCCAACTAAATCCCAAACCCCTAAACCCTAAACCCTAATCCCTATACCCCTAAATCCCTAGACTCCAAACCCTTAATCCCTAGAACCTAAACCCTGCGATCACCTGCTACAGAAGCCAGGCGGAAGCCCCAACACCGCAGAAGAACGCGAAGGAGCAAGGCCTTTGCCAGAGGGTCCATGTACCCTATAATTAGGTTTAAGGGTTTAGGGTTTAGGGTTTTGGGCTTATAGGGTTTTTGGGTTTAGGGTTTTGGGTTGATAGGGTTTTGGGGTTTAGGGTTTTTGGGTTTTGGGGGTTTGGGATAGTAGTAACTATAGTGCAGGCTTTGGTAAGTATATGACTATGAGGTACTTGGACCCTTAGGGATTTGGGGAGTCGGTTGGCTTTAGGGTTTAGGGTTCAAGGTTTTTGGGTTTAGGGTTTTAAGTTTTTTTTGCTTTAGGGTTTAGCAAGGTTTTGGGGCTCAGGGTTTCAGGTCTAGGGCTTAGGGTTGGGGATTTGGGGTTTAGAGCTGGGGGGTTCAGACCTTCAGGTTTCAAGCGTGCTGAAATTCCGGACTTCTGAGGGCTTCGGGCAGATATCACAGTTCAGAATTTTGGATGTAAGAGCTTACTGCTGACAAACTCTGAGCCCGAACGCCCACAGCCCTAGACCTGAACTGCGGTTCAGGGTTATTCAATTTAGGGTTTGGTTCGGGTTTAGGGTCAGTCAGGAAGGAGGATCTCGGCTTTAGAACCTGCTTAGGTTTTAGGATTAAGGGCTTAAGCCTTATGATGCTCGGCGTCAACGTCATTGTTGGTTCAGAGCTTTAGGACCCACAGGGCTTAAGTACCTACAGTTTAGCTGCATAAAGCCGCACGGTCTAGAGTTTAGGGTTCCGAATGTTAATTTTTAGGGGTTGAGGTTCAGGGTTTCATGGTTTAGGGTTTGAGCGCCTCAAGTGTGGGAACTCTGGGCTTATCATGTTGAGGTCTACCTGAGGTATCCTACATCATGTAATTTCACGCCTTCTCATACAAGAAACCTCCCTAAGCCCTAAACCCTAAACACTAAACCCTAAACCCAGAAGCAGAATATTGATAATTGTGTAGGCCCTTGTATTATTCGGGCTGACCCGGCTCTGTATCATGCAGGGTTTACTCCATCACCAATAGTGCATGGCCGCAGGTGCTGAAACATGTAAGAAAACCCTGACAAATCGGAAGCCCATCCGGAACCTTAGACACAAGTGACCTAAACCGCAAACTTTGAGCCCTATGAATCCTAATCCCTGAATCCTAAACCCTTACTCTTAAACCCTACACCCCTACACTCTAAGCCCTAAACTCGAATCCCCAGGCGCTGCACACTATACCCTCACTTACTGCAGAGGTTGAATGTACCCCTAAGGGTCCAAGGACACAAATAATAGGGTTTTAGGGCCCAAATACTATAATATTAATGGTATTTGGGCCCTAAATCCCTATTGTTTGGGTCCTTGGACCCTTAGGGTACTATAACCTGAGAAATGGCACTCAAATTCCAACGTTAATAACTTCATCCTTCAAGCATCTCGAAGCCTGAACCTTTAGGGTTTAGGGTTTCGGGTTTATAGGGTTTAGGGTTTTGGGCTTAGGGAATCCAATCATCCCGTAACCCTAAACCCCAATCCCTAAGGCCAATTTTTGCTGCTGCACTGTGCAGGTCTTGAATAAGGACCCTGCCGTAGCGCTGCCCAAAACAACCTGACTGTTGGGGATTGGGGGGTTAAGGATCCGGAACTTGTGCAACATTTAGGTCAAAGCTTCAGGGTTTAGATTTGAGGGTCTGGGCTTTATTAGACGTGTCGGGTTTGGAGTTTAGGGTTTAGGGTACTGTTGTGCTTGAAACCAGAAATAAGATATACAGTAGACTACAAGAGATTTCCTCTTTCCCTGAACCCTAAACCCTAAAGCCTAAACCCTAAACTCCAAATCCTAAACCCTAAACCCTTTGGATCGGAGCAGTAGCTACTTCTTGACATGCCTTTTCATGTCATCACTCTACGGTCAGAAGTATGGGGCCCTAATATGGGCCCTTAGGCCTTTTTAGGGGCCCTCAAAGGTACACATCAGGTATGTAGTAAGTAGAAAGGATCCCAGGGTTAAGGGCCCATACTAAGGGCCCATGGTTCAACCTTAGAATCACGGTATTTCCAATCACCTCACCGTACGGTGGACGAGGGGCTGTCTACAACAAATAGACAGCCCAGTATCTAGGATGTGAACACCAACGAAGGTGTTATGCCTCAGTTTTAGGTGCTTGAAGATTATGCTGGTTCAATACCCTAAACCCTAAAGCCCCTAAACCCTAAACCCTAGAGCCCCTAAACCCTAAACCCTAAACCCCCTAAACCCTAAACCCTAAACCCCCTAAACCCTAAACCAACCCATCCCCTGAACTCGAAGCCCTACCCCGTAATAAGATCCCTTCAAGGACCTGTTTGCTTTAAAGGGGCATGTGGTTTGGGGTATAGGGTTCGGGGTTAAGAGGGCTTGGGGTTTTAGGTGTTGGGGGCTTACCTGGGAAGCCATTGACCCAAAATTAGGACTTCCCTCTGCGTTCTTGCACTCTTGGTTCAAGTAGCCCTTCAGTTTGGGTAGCTACTCTCCTGAAACAATTTCACCCCAAGTGCGAAAAGTCAGTAATCTTCCGCCGTTTAGGGTTTAGGGTTAAGGGTTTAGGGTTAATAAAAGGTTTAAGGTTTAGGTTTTAGGGTCCCAACCCTACCCTACCCCTAAACCGTAATCTGGGATTCCATGTTGCTAGGCTTTCCAGGAAACCCCAAAGTCTCGTAATAGGTGAAATCACTCACTGTTAGGGTTTAGGGTTGAGGGCTTAAGCCCCTACAACAGAGAATATATGGAAGAGAACCCTAAATCCTAAACCCTATTCGGCAGCCAGTGGATTGGTAGGCCCGAACTGAACCCCAAAAAGTAAGTAGACTAATACCTTCTTTTGGTTGTTGTTTAAAGGGGTTTTGGGCTATGATTTTACCTACTTTGGGGGTCGAGGTACCCCCTGCAATAGGGCCCCGACAGGAGTCATACAACAATCATAGGGTCCTGACTCGGGGGCTTGGAGCATCCAAGATCATGATGTCGTTAGAAATGTTCGCTATTCTGGTATGATAATTACTGTAGTCCCAGATATAAAAGGCCCCCACAAACGGATCCCTAATTTTCAGAAACCCTAAACCCTATGAATCTCCATAGAGATCTATAACCGTATATTAAAACCCCTTTAAAGGTACCGGTTGGACCCCTCCTTTTCAGAAAGCACCATTTCAAGCTGAGCTGCCAGAACATATTCGATGATCAGGCCCTTGCCGGACCGCCTCGAGATGGAATTAATTGAAGGGTTTAGGGTTTAGGGGTTTAGGGTTTTAGGGTTTAGGAGTTTAGGGTGCAGGGAGTTTAGGGGTTTGTTGGTTTAGGGGTTTGGGGTTCAGGGTTAAGGGTTTATTATCAAGGATTTAGGGGTTTTGCGAAAAAAAGATTGTAGTTTTCGGTGGCAGGAGGGAGCCCTTCAACTGGTGCACTATGTTGTATGCAGCTTGTGTCCTTGGGTCTGTAGATGTATCCATATCTCGAAAAAACCTACATGAGGTTGAACAGCCTCCGGGCTTTAGCGCTGCAAAGGTATTTATTAAGCAGCTATTCAAACCACGTAGAATTCGTCCGCAAGAGAAACTGAAGTCGTTTCAGCTGCTGTCAACTGTCAGCTACCAGGACCCTCCTTGTACCTTTCGATAAGGATATCGTGCATCATGTTGGATATAAGGATATCTAGAGGGTGGATAGAGGGTCTAGATAGCTGCAGCCTTCACATTCGTCCTGTCCTCATTTGCAAACACCTCTTCAATCAGCTTCACTATGAACGCCCCATCTGGCCCCTTGGGTTCAGGGCTTAGGGTCCTGACACAACACTGGGGCACTTGTTATGCAGCCTGAAAAGCAGCTCCATAATATCTGTACAGGAAGGTTTTCAGATTTCAAGTGTACTGGGGTAGCTTCGGGGGCCATGGCTTTGTGGGAGTTATGTAGGCATGAATTAAGGGTAACAAGAAATAGAAATCATCTTGCCTATATGTCCTATAAACCCCTGGTTCCATTTAGTTTTCTGTTCGCTTTTCCATTTCGTCCACCCTAAATGTCTCCTAGAACCCTAAACCCTAGAACCCTAGAACCCTAAACCCTAAACCTTACAATCGGTACTAGTGGCTTCTACACTACACCTCTTAGGGCCAAGCACGCCGCGCCAGGGACAGAAGATCGCCAGGATCACCTACACAGTTAAGGGTTTAGGGTTAAGGGTTTAAGGTTTAGGGTTTAAGGTTTAGGGTTTAAGGGTTTAAGGGATTGGGGTTTCGGGTTTATAGGGTTTTAGGGTTTAGGGGGTCTAGGGTTTAGGGTAGAAGTGTGGGCCCCTAATATGGGCCCTTAGGCCTTTTACGAGGACTCTAGGGACCCTCAAGAGTACATATAGGGTGTGTAGTAGGTATATGAGGATCCCAGCGGTCAAGGGCCCCCACTAGAGTTTAGGGTTTAGGGCCTTGTGGTTTATAGGGTTTAAGGGCCCCTGGTTTCAACCTTAGACGGTTCGGGGTCCAGAATTTAGGCGTAGCTCAGGACTGGCGAGTGAATATTAGGGAGAGGTGACTAAGAAGTGACTACCCTAAACCCTAAACCCTAAACCCTAAACCCTAAGCCCAGACCCCTGCGAGGATCCCAAATTAGATGCGGTTTAGGGTTTAGGCTTTAGATCCCCTAGCTAAAGCCAGAATAATCGACCCTTACCAGGACCCTACTTGTACCCTTTAAATATGGGTATCTGGTCCCTATTTGGGGTATATAGAAGGTAGAAGGAGGGTCTAGATATAGAATCCTTCTACAACTCCTAAGGGTCTTCTAATTTTAGATCTCTTTGAGGGTCTGGGTAGTGGATATACGCCAAGAAGGAGATCTACACCTACTACAGCCCTGTCCTACAACTTCCGAAAAGTTACATTTTCTTTGGTGATACCAATGACCGAAGGTGCCTTAAATCCTAGACCCAAATGCCAAATGCTCTTCTTGCCAGGTGCGGCAAACCGCTTTCAAGTGCGTTTGAATATGGGGCAAAGCGCTGACACATGGTAAGGAGGCTCACATTGCGAAGAGATTTTTTCGGAGCAAGGTTCAACCTAAAAAAGAAGACGTTGGGTTTGGGGCTTTGGAATTTGGACTGAGGTGTCGGGTTTCGGCTTTGGTTGGAATTCACCGTCAACTAGCCTCATTTAACCTTAATTGTCCTTAAATCACACTAAACTCTAAACCAGGACCCTCCTTGTACCCTTCAAATATGGGCATATGGTCCCCATTTAGGGTATATAGAGGGTAGAAGGAGGGTCTAGGAACCCAAACCCCTTGTTTGGGGGACAGTGTAGCTGTCCAACGTTGATGTTCAGCGGCCTTTCTCTGCGTGACAGGTTAAAGCGGAAACTACCACAGGGTTTAGGGTTTAGAGGGTTGTATATTCTATATGGCTATATAGGGGCTGTAGTAGGGTTTAGGAAATGGAAAAGGACATGGAAAGTACTATGTTCTTGGGGGTTATGTGGGGACTACTCTTATACCATCCATGCTTGGGGGTAAGGCTTTAGGGCTTAGGGTTTAGGGTACTAGGGTTTAGGCTCAGGGAAGTAGGCTACTAGGGTTTAGGGTATTCACTTTTAGTTAACAACTTGTACTGTTACATCTTGTCACGGATCGGGAGGTCGTGACTAGTTCATGCCTGGGATACCGCTACATATTGGTTATTTCTAGTCATTATCGGGTTACTGTATTTTAAAGCAATACAGTGATCCAGGAGAACATTTTTTCGTGGGGAAGCCTCGTAGGTGAGCTGTCAGTGCTTCCTCCTAAGAGAAAAAGGCGGCAAGCGCATGCGACGAGGCTAACAAGTTCATTGGTACCCGAAGTAATTCCCTCCCCAATTACTGAACCCCATCCCCGGAATGATAGACCTTCCTCCTGTGAGATAATGGCACTATGTTGAGAGTGGCGTACAGGAACTAAACGCGGACTTGGACCAACTGAGTCCTCACTAGCAAGTTGCAACTCTCAATCCACGCGCGGCCGCTTGCGACTTGAACTCATAGATGACCTGTCTGCTGTGGCTTGGTCATTGTTGGCCTCCGAGAGCAGCCGGACGACCTCCAAGCGTTCATTCTCTGAGGCCACCTCCAATGGTGTGAAGCCGCGGTGGTCGGCCTTGTTTTTGTCAGCGTTGGCCTCCAGCAGCAGCCGGATGACTTCCACATGGCCTTCTTGTGCAGCAGTATACATTGGTGTAAAGCCGGAGCTGTCGGCGGCCTTGTTTGTCTCAGCGTTGGCCTCCAGCAGCAGCCGGACGACTTCTGCGCGGCAAAATCGTGAAGCCAAAAACAGTGGAGTAAAGCCTCTGTTGTTAGACCTGTCCTTGTCAGCGTTGCCCTCCAGAAGCAACCGGACGACTTCCACGTGCCCTCGCCATGCAGCAAGACCAACTGGTGTGGAGCCGAAGCTGTTGGACTTGTCCTTGTCAGCGTTGGCTTCCAGCAGGAGGCGGACGACTTCCACGCGGCCATCGAGTGAAGCAACATGCATTGGTGTGAAGCCGCGGTGGTCGGCCTTCTCCTTGTCAGCCTTGGCCTCCACCAGCAGACGGACGACTTGCACGTGGCCATTTCGTGCAGCAGAA
>CAJNIZ010043153.1:45320-58330 GCA_905231905.1 Symbiodinium pilosum
GTTTTCGGACTTGTCCTTGTCGGCGCTGGCCTCCAGCAGCAACCGGACGACTTCCACGTGGCCTTCTTGTGCAGCAACACACATTGGTGTCAAGCCGAAGCTGTCGTCGGCCTTGTTTTTGTCAGCGTTGGCCTCCAAAAGCAGCCGAACGACTTCAAAGTGACCATTTGCAGAAGAAATATGCAGTGGAGTACGGCCTCGACTTTCGGCCTTACCCTTGTCAGCGCCGGCCTCGAGCAGCAAGCGTGCAGCTTCCAAATGGCCAAACTGGCATGCAACATATAGAGCTGGCGGCGTTCCCACTAAATCCAGGTCTGGATCCTGCGGCCGTTGCAGGAGCTGCTCCATGTCGAGGATGTGGTTCTGCTGAGTCGCCGCTACAAGCTGCTGGATTTGCTCTTCTGAGCTTGCCACAAAAAGTTGCAGAATCAGCTGCATGTCCATTGGCCCCTCCATCTCGGCATCATCGGACAAGACCTGTCCATCAGAGCGCAGCAGCCTCTGCCTAAACCGCGGATAGCCGCAAATACCTTGCAAATATTGCTTGAGGGCCAATGCCCTGACTGGCTGTTCTGGCTGTTCGTCCAGATTGAGCATCTGCACGAAAACCTCATATCGAATTGACAAGGCTTCTTCGCCAGACGCTTTGAACACTCGCAACATTCTGCTCCAAAGATCCAAGCAAAAAAGTGTGCTATGCTGGGCGATGACA
This sequence comes from Symbiodinium pilosum, assembly GCA_905231905.1. Lineage (NCBI taxonomy): Eukaryota > Dinophyceae > Suessiales > Symbiodiniaceae > Symbiodinium > Symbiodinium pilosum. The sequence continues at coordinate 46,033 of CAJNIZ010043153.1, forward strand.
CTGCTGTTGATACTTTAAATCCTGCATGACCTGTATATACAATAGTCCCATTATTCCCAATACATAATGTACTTAGGGTCATGCAGGATTCTTAGTATCCACCGTAGGGAAGGAACATGGGCAGGCCCTGCCTGTACCTGAACCCCACAAGTACGTAGAATTGGGCTAACGGTTTAGGGTTTAGGGCTATACTTTAACCTACTTTTGGGGTCCAGGTGTGAATTTTCTAGCTTGAGACAATCAGGTCACTGCGACCGCGGCTGCTGTCAAATAAACTCCTAAACCTTAAGCCTTACAGGTTTAGGGTTAGGAGTTTAGGGCTTAGCGCTTAAGATTTAAGGGACTAGGGTTTATAAGCCTTAAACCAAAATCCTAAATCCTAAACGTCTAAACCCTAATCCTCTGAGTCCCAAGAGTCTGCTGGAGAATCTGGGGATTCAGTCAAGATGAAGTACCCACGCCTTTGACAACATGACGGACTTTAAGGGTCAGGGGCTCATGGGTAGATGTAGGGTATTGTTTAGGGTCTAGGGTAGTTAGGCGTAGGGGAAGAACACTCACATGACCCGTGAGTAAGGTTTCCCTGAAAATCTCTGTACGATCGCTTACATGAATCTCCAAGGAGCAGCCCTCCTCTCCAAGCCTGAAACTGGTCATGGTTCCAGTGCCAAGTTGGCAAACCCTAAACCCTAAACCCTACATAATCTAAAGCCCTAACCGTAAACCCTACATAATGTAAAGCCCTAAACCCTAAATCCTACACAACTGAAAGCCTTGAACCCTAAACCGGAAAAAGGTCTTGGAACTGCTGGTCTGACAAAACATCCATGAAATGCAGTTTGTGGTATTAGGGTTTAGGGTTTAAGGGTTAAGAGTTGAGGGATTTAGGGTTTAGGGCACCCAAAGACCCAAAGAGGAAGCTGCCCTTCGCAGGGGTTATATAGGGGCTATAAGGGTTGTATAAGGGCTATAATAAGGGTTATAATGGCAGAAGTAATGTTAGAGGGCGGGGGTTTGGGGTGGAAGCGGTCAGGGCGAGGCGAAATTCACTCCTGTCTGTGAGTCCTGTAAAACTTTGTTTTGAAAGGCTTCGGGTGTAGGGTTTAGGGCATCGCACCACGCACAAACCCTTAACCCTTAGCCGAACCCTGAGATCCCGACATCGCAGCCCAAAACCGTAAGTCCTAATTATATATGTATGTGCATATATACATAATCCTATACAAGCGATCAAGGCTCAGTGCAGGTCTCAGGGTTTCGGGTTAGGGTTTAGGTTTAAGAGTTCTGGCAGACTTAGGCTTAATTGAAGCTATTAAAATCCTCAGGGGTGGTGTTCCAAGCCCGCGGCTGGCTAGGAGAACCAGAAAGCCTACACCCAAAAACTGAGGCCCCCAGCAGCCACAAAGAAGCTCGCATCGCCGATCTCGGCCAAGAAAGCCAACCTGCGGCGTGTGAAGCGCCCGAAGGGCGCAATATAGCACAATACCCCTGAATTAGTATTACGCTGGGTTTAGGGTGTGTATTTAGGGTTCGGGTATGGTCTTGCACTGTCCCTCTTAGTCGAGGAAAATCCAGAGAATCATGTTCCACGTTCGGGACCTTGGTGCCATTTAGGTAGTTTAGGTTCTTAGTAAGCAATTGAGAATGGATCCTTGTATTGCTGCTACTACTACTACTACTACCACCAGAGCTTCTCTATATGTATGTTTACATCTACAGAGAAACAAAGGCAGCGACAGAAACAAAGTTGTTGCGGAGCCGCTCCTTGGCAAGTCAGTCAGCAGCAAAGCTCACCGTGGAAGCACATGTACAACAGCAACTCAGGTCCGCAGCCCGAGGCGCCTGACCAGTGGCAGCCTCAAAAAATCTCAAAAACACAACATATCTAATTTGCGTCATCGCAGCTTCCCAAGCACCCTCAGTTCATCATGCACAACTGGCCGCCATTTGACACTTGACAACTAAGTGCAAAACTCGCGTGCTGGGTGCAACGTCAGCCTGCAAAGAAGAGACGGAACGCACTGCACTCTCCGGAAAGCCAAAGCAGCAACAGCAAGCCGAGAACGCCTGTAGCCAGTTCAGGAACTCCGTCACCTACAGAACCAAGAGGACGCACTTTCACAGTAAGAAAGAACCGACGGCAACAAGCACCATTACTCAAACATCCAAGCTTGCAGCGGCTGCAGTTTCTGGCGCGCCCTGGTCAAATCTAAGCATATTATCGAGACGATGCACCACAGACCACTTTATGCGCAAGCGAACAACCAGCGCCCAGCATGCACGTAGTCCATCCATCCGGGTACCTGTCACGATCGCCAGCCGCAAGCAGCATGTCACCTGCTCCAATACATGTCACCTCAACAAAGCAAGCAGCATGAACTAAGTATCAGACTTCTTCGCACTGCGCATCATGGGCTTCCTGAGCATCTTACTTGTCATGAAACACGGCAACGTGCGCAAACACACACACACACACATACACACACACACACACAGAGACGAACAAACGTGAAATCGCCGTGAAATTGGCGCGAGACCGCCTGTTTCGGGATTTTCCTGAGCCACTTTGGGGTCTATTTGTGCCTCAACGGACTTTCCGGCCACGGAGAACTTTTTCTTGGGTCCCACTGCTGAGGAGCCCGTATAGGTGCTGACAGCCAGACTGCCTTTGATGGGCTTGGTTTAGGTGCTGTTTGTGCTGAGTGTGTGGCAGTTCCAGCGCAAGCGAGTCTGATCAGCTATTTAAGAACAAGAAGATTTCCGGCGCGGTTTTTGCAAAGTGGGACTCGCAAGTCTTGCGTCGCCTATATATAGCCTTTTCAATGGCATCATACGCGAAGGTGCTATGAGCTTGGGAATGCCTGAGCATCAAAACGAACGCCTGAGAGCACGACGCACTCGTTGGCCTGAGAATAGAAGTTTGAACAAGGCACTCCCAAACCGGACGTCCTGCCTCGTACAAATAGTCAAAGGGGCGGACCTGCCCCGTCGGAAATCAAACTTCGCAACGTCAGCCACGACATTAGGCACAAACTTGAGACCAAGACCCTCGTGCGGCATCGTCCCTGAACCTTACAAGGTTAAAACAGCACGAAAACAGTAGGCCCATGGAACATGCACACGACGTGTCGCCCAGGAAACTCTGAGGCTGCAGCCACCGCCAAAAAAGAACGAACAGCAAGATGAATGAATCCATGGCAAAGAACAACCAAACGATATGAACCGCAATAGGAACCTTATTGACGACGATAATTACGAACTATGATGCAGTACAGACTCTCAACTTGCTTCATCTAGCTTCAGATTGCATTACAATGCTTGACTCTGTGCTGCGAATGCGGACATGCTTTGCCATGGTGCGGATGTGCATTCCGTGAGTGCAGACATGCATTGCCATAGTGCGGGTGTGCATTCCGTGAGTGCAGACATGCATTGCCATGAAATCTGTGAAATGTGTGCGGTCTGACCCCGCTTGCACGAGTCACTTAGCTCAAGACCCTATTGCGGGAACTACACATGTGAGCCGAAACAGAACAAGCAAACCCGGCATGTCAACATTCAATTCGAACGATATGAACAGCCATATGGCATGTTTGCACAAAATAGTTAGTCAATGGACTGATAACTGGTATGAATCCTTTTCCACCTAATCGTATATAACCCGCAACAACATAAGCATTTCCATCTCTTCTTCCATTCCCTGAACCCTAACCCCTTATCACTAAACTTTAACCCCCAACCCGACATCCTAAACCCTAACCACCCTAAACCTTAAACCCTGAACCTCCTAAACCCAAGACTCTACTCCTTACTCAGGGTTTGCCGGGCTTTCTGGGCAATCTTTGGGCTGTAGGGTTCCTGGGGGTTTGCATAGCTGACGTGTCGGGGTACCGGTTTGCGGCTTAGGATCTTTGGGCGAGGGCCTTGAAGGCCTGGCAAGTTTATCCCCTTTGCAGTGGGAAACCGTTTCGGATAGCTTACATGAGCTAAACCCTAAGCCGCTCCTAAACCCCCAAAATTCTGACTGAAGGCTTCATTAAGACCTCAGACTGAGGCTTGAATACCCGGGACCTAAGCCGTAAACGCCAAACCCTCAAGCACAACCCTAAACCCTCAATCCCTAAAACCAAACCCTAAGCCTTAAAATCCTAAACCCTAAATCCCAAACCCTAGGATCCTAAACCCTAAATCCCAAACCCTAAAATCCTAAACCCTAAACCCTAAATCCCAAACCCTAAGATCCTAAACCCTAAATCCCAAACCCGAAAATCCTAAACCCTAAACTACGTACCCTAAACCCTAAATCCCAAACCCTAAGGTCCTAAACCCTAAACCCTAAATCCCAAACCCTAAATCCTAAACCCTACAGCAACTGGCGGAGTGAATCCCAAAACTCTGCTTGTTTGCAGCGGGGCCCTGCCCCCAAAGGGGTTCGGGGCTTTGGTTTTCTACCTTTGTTTAGGGTTTGGGGGCGGATTTCTGATTATTAAATTTCAATACTTGAAATTGTGAGATCAAGAAAATTGGAGAACCCAAAGTAATGGTAAGTTTATATGGGCTTGAGGGTTTAGGGTTCAGGGCTTGGTCCTATGGGTACTTGAAGATTGATGTAGCCCAAATGTTGAGAGAGAAACAGGACGGCACGAACTGCCTGAAATGCACATGACCGAAGACAAAACGAAGTTGAAATTTATTGCTCGGTTGACCTTGTACAGGAAATGGCCACTGTCTTTGAAAGTGGTTGAGGTAATCCAAAACCAGCCACACCTGAGGATGTGGCAAAGTGGTTGGCGAACTGGGTCCTGCTCCTCCCCGAGGTGGGAGCACGATATCCAGCTGCACATGCTGACCCAAGATGAAATCACGGATCCGGATGACAAAAGTGGGACAAGCCAGTAACGCTGAAATTGGAGAGGCTGACTCCATGGCTCAGCAGGTTGAACTTCAAAATTCTAGTGGTATTCTATAGACCCTCCAAAGCTCAAGGTTACGCACTCTAGAAGCCTGGCCTAAATAAGCCCAGCTTCAATGTAAAGTTGCCATGTTTGCAGTTCATCCTTCAGAATTCTATCCAAAACTCTCTAGACCTCAATCTCTGAAGCCTCAATCCTAGTCCCGAAGCCCTGAGTCCCAAATCCTGATCTACAAAGGAATTAACAAAGCTCTCAGCTCTACACCCTGAACCCCAAATCGTGTAAGAAAACAGTTCGTTCTATAGTGATTCATGGGGATTTGGGTTTCCCAAGGATCAGGTTACTTCCATGGGGGGCCCTCTAACAGGGATTCTCGTATTCGGGGGTCTACGTTAAGGCTCCCCCCTGTTTAGGAAAATCGATGCAAACGTGCATCCACATTGCAAAGTATAATAAACCTATGAAAATCAACCTTCGCAAAAATGGGGGCCCCACAGCGTCCCTTTGTGCATGATTATTGCTACTTCGTGTGCAGATGCAACTGCCGGGGCGTGTGCTCACAGCTGTACGCGTCATTGCTACAATGGTTATCAATAGCCTCACCCTTTGTCCGCTCATCGCAGGGCCCCAAGGCCCGATTTAAGCCCTAAACCCCAGCAATATTTCACAGCAGCAGCCCTAAACCTGAAACCCCTAGACCCTAAACCGCGAACAACTTGTTCGGCCTGTAAGGCCTCTCGTATCGGACATCCCACATCTGGGTAGTTCCCACAGTAGGATCCCATTTTTGTACCCCTAGATATTAGGCTCAACATGGTCTCTAACCAACAGGGGCCTATCACTTTGAGAACAACCCATAGTCATACATCTTAAATCTGGCGAAAGTCGCACTCAAACTCCAAAATCCTACACACCGACCAAACCCTCCGTAAGCCAAAGCCTCTACCTGTGAACCCCCATTACCTACAGATCAGTGGGAATTACCCCTCAATGAGTAAGTATAGCCCCAAAAACTGTAGCTAATCGGGTTATATGCAGGTAAGGCGCAAGGTTTAAGGCTAAAGGTACCTGAGCCCTAAACTCCAAACCCTGCACCGTAGACCAGGTTAAGCCTCCACACAGGTATTAGTGAGACGATACTATGACAACTCTAAACCCTTGACCTTGACCCTAAACGCTAAACCCTAAATTCACCATCGTCCCCTTGGGTCCTTCTCAGTAGACGGAGGCCTACTCCAAACACACGCCTTCCCCGCCCCCAGACCCTTAAACCCCCCAAAACCCTGGAGCAAGCGGTTTAGGGGTTTAAGGTTTAGGGATAAACTCCATACCATAGGGGGACCCCCCAAACTTTAATAGTAGCACAATAGGAATATAAGAGGACCCCAATGTAATCCTTATTAGCCCTTCTAGTCGCTATTACTGGGTGGGGGCGTTCACCTAATCCATACCCTAAACCCTAAACCCTTAGACCTATACCTTCAGCTACTCCCCACAGAGATCCGAGCTCAGCTGTCTGGAGAACATGGCCCTCAGCCTCACGCGGTTTTGGGTTTAGGGTTTATAGGGTTTAGGGTTACCCTAACCCGAGGGTGTAGGGCTTAAATCTTTACCCATACCACGCCGAGATACATTTGAGGTACCTCGCACCATAAGCCCCAGACCCTAAACCAGGAATCAAACCACCATAGTGGCACTCAATGAGGCCCCTATGTTAAGGCGTACAACCCAGGAGGCGGCTTAGAGTTCATAGGTTTTTGAGTTTGGATAGGGTGTGCTTAGAATACGGTAGTTTCCCTAAATAGCGCAACCCCAACATAGACCCGAAAATACTATAGCCCTGATTGTAGGGACCCCCCAAAAGAGTACTCCGAATTTTGGGAAACCCTAATCCCTGAAATCCCCTATATAATCCCAGTTTCCATTTACTTTTCCATTTTCTCTTCCATTTGATTCTCCATTATAGTAGGTACCTCTACCCCTAATTTTGGGAAACCCCCATCTAGGGTTCAGCGTCTAATCTCTAGGCGAGGTTTAGGGGGCTTACGGACAGCTGCAAGCGACACTGGAGCGGGGGAACCCAAACAATTTTGGCCACTAGGGTTATATTGGGATAATGGAAAGGAAAATGGAAACTACTATAATGGGGATTAAATGGGGTTTAGGGTTCAGCGTTTATAAACACCCATGCAAGCGCACGCACCGGGCCTGTAGCCAAACCTTGCTTGCTTGCTCGTGCGGACAGCTAGTCCGGAAGGGTCCCCGGAAGCGGATCGGCCGGGTTGACGGACACCGCTTGGCAGAAGGTGCACCACGACGCCCAATCCGCAAGATAACGTTTCGGCGTGGACGGAGCAAATCACAAGACGGGTGCTGCAGGTGACAGAAAGGTGCGGAGGTGGTTGTACCCTCGACAGCCCCGTTTTGTAACCTACTCTTACCATATAAATTAAGCTCTGCCTCAGCTAGCCGTGGTATACTACGCTCCCAGGCCCCAGCAAGAGCTAATTACTTGAAGGCTTCTTAGCCAACACGTAGAGTGTAGGGTTTGGGAGTGAAGGTTCGGGGTTGAAGGTTTAGGGTTGGGGGTTCACAAGGCTTGGTAACTACCGATTATGAACCCTGATTTCAACTGGGGCCATGCCAGGCTATGTAGTCAGGGCGACATAAGTAAGGTCGTAAGCCCAGGTATAGATGGGCACAGAATCTCATGAACCTTCAAGAGTTCAAGCTTTGAGCATGGCCAAGATCTTATGGCTCACTTCTTCAGGAGCTTTGCGGGGATTAGGATTTAGGGTTCAGGGTCGAAGCATCCACGATTTGACGTAGCCCTGACCCCAACGTAAAAACTAAACCCTTTGGAGGCCCAAACCCTCAACAAGAGCTTTGGCTTTCACGGCTAATGTCTGGCACAAGGTCTATGATCTTTGGGCTGTACTGCTTGCTAAGACCAACGATCCTCGCAGGTCCAAGCATTCATACATTGGGTAGATCTTTTGACCCTGTGGGGATGATGGTAAACTCTCACCCCTTGAACCCCTCAACCCCGTTAGCCTCCTGAGCCCTAAAACTTTCCTCCTTAACTTTGAACCTAAACCCCTATAGCTAAGGTTTAGGGTATAGGTAAACCCTCCTAAATCCCTCCACCCCAAATCCCTAAACACCTAAACCATTATCCCTCAACCCCTATATCCATAAACCCGCCCCACACGCACAGAAACCTCCTAACCTGGGTTGCTGTTAAGGAACTTAAATTAAGTTACCATAATGGGTATATAATAGTATCTTAATTTAAGTTCCTTAATAGCAACCCGCAACCCAGTAACAGACTGTGAATAGTTTAGGGGCCGTAGTACGTAGTGCGACCCGCAGCTCTTCACTGCAGATCACAGAGGGCTTAGGGTTTAGGATTAGGGTTTAGGGTTTAGGTTTAGGATGAAGAACTCAGATTGGATTGTAGGATTTCGGGCTTCGGAGTTGTGTGCGGGGAGAATGGGGCTGGAGCGTTCACGTCCAGATATCAAGGAGTAACTCGTATGGTATAGTACAGTGAAACATGATATAGCATAGCATAGTATAATATGGTATAGTGAAACATAGCATACGGTTGATGGAGGTAATCTTGCACCACCTTAAGTCTCTAAAGTCCCAGGAATTGCAGTAGTTTAGGGCCCCTAGGTGGTGCAAGATTTCATCCATCAACAGTATTGTATAGTTTCACAGCGCTTTCAGAAGGTCTTGGTTACCTTCTCTCGATCAGGCCGCCTCGCTTGAAGCGAGCCATTGAGGCTACAGGGACTGATGCTTCCAATGCACATTGGGGTTACCTTGGGAGAATGGAAAATCACATGGAAACTACAACCCTAGGGCTTAGGGTTAACTTGGGAGAATGGAAAACAAAATGGAAACTACTACTTAGGGCTGGGTCTAGGGTATAGTCCCCCTTAAGTAGATAGAATATGGGGGGGGTACATGGGGATCTTATTATAATATACCCCAACCCTAGGGCTTAGGGCTTAGGGTTTGCAAGCGGAGAAACTCGTCAATGCACACATCACCTGACAACCTCTCGGCGCACACTGTGCCTCAGTGACAAACCCTAAGGGTCCAAGGACCCAAATGATAGGGTCCCTTTAAACGGGTTATAGGGTTACATAGGGTTTAGGGTTTAGGGTCCAAGGACCCGAATGATATGGTTTTAGGGCCCAAATACCATTAATATTAAAGTATTTGGGCCATACTACCCTATTATTTGTGTCCTTGGACCCTTAAGGAAATAAAAATAACACCTAAGCCCTGAACGCGAAACCTTAAACCCAGACACTGTACAAGAGCGTTTTAAGTTTTAAACGTCTCTATTCTAACGAGACCATACTCTTGTCATGGGTTCCACTACTACCGCCTTGCTACTGCTACTCCCCCCAGGTTCCCCCGTGAACTAGCCTATTTGAAGATACTTAGGGCCAACTAAGCCCTAAACCAAATCTAGTCTTGGGAGAAGTAATGTACGCGTGGTGGCTAGGAGACCTCTAAACCCTACACTCTAAGCCCCCAGGGTTAAGGGCTTAGCGTTGACCATCACGAGACTCTCGTAAGGATCGTTGTTCTGTTGCCAGAGTCCCGTTTGTGTGTTGAACGTTACATCTACACTAAACCTTGAAGCCTAAACCCTAAACCCCAAACCCTAAACCTTAACTTAGATAGAACAGTGGGAACATCCATTGTTGGAGGCATGTGTTTTGCCCGAAAACTTTCATCCTCAATCCTCAACCCAAGCCCTTGGTCCTAAACCCTTAGTGTTCAGGGTTTAGGGTTCGGGTTTTAGGGTTGCTCAACCCCTGAACGCTGAAAGACACCAAATGCTATCACTGAGATCCTGGCCATTTCAGGGTGACGGCATGCACTTGCGGGGGTAGAGCCTTAGGGCTTACGGTTTAGGGACATGTGCGTGTCTTTGGCTCTTTGCAAGGCCTAAAGAAGTAAAAATGTGTTTTGGGGTATACATGCTAAAGTGGCGAAAGGATAATTGGAGAAAGTTCTCCCGAGACATTCAGCCTTCTACTATAGTTCTCACACGTCGACTTCCGACTGTGAGGGCCGATGGCAGGTTGGCGGGGGCTGCCAGTAACGGCTTTTCACAAGAATGCAAAGGTATCAAGGACTGTTATGACAAAGGGCGATACGGGCAGAGGGACTGGGCTCTCTCGATGTTTCCAAAGAATAACATTCTGTAGCCCTCGTGCAAATCATTTTTGGTCCATGCAGCTATCTGGCCCAAATGGACGACGCAACCAACCCTACATCGCAAGTCCTAAAGGCAAACCGAAAAGCCTAAACCCTAAACTCCACACCCCAACCCTGCACCCGAAATTCACTTGAACATTGGCACAACGAGCAGCTCCTAACTTAACGGGGCATGCAGCAGGTCGTCTACCAGCATCCACACCACGGCTCTTGCTGATATCCGAAGCGACTATAGCATGGGGTTTCCGTTGAAGGGTGCTGAAGGGGGAGTGCGAGAGTGAATATAAGGAACATAAGAAGGGTTGGAAAGGGATTGGGTATATGGATCCACTCTCCCATGCTCCCTCAAGCGAAGGTGCCTCGTGAGGGCATTACCTGAGCATCCAAAGTAGGTAAAGCAAAGCCGATTATAAAAAAACACACCGCCAAAAAGGCGGTGGCTCTGGATACTTTGGTTCAAATCAAAATCGTTGTTGTTGTTGGATTCTGGATACGTCTGGTTCAAATCGAAGTTGTTGTTGGGCTCTAAGATTTTGAGCTTCTTGGGCCCAAAGCCCTGGCACCTCGAAAATAAATCCGCAAACCCTTCGCCCTGAAATCCGAACCCTAATGCTCGACACCTTGCAGCCGGAGTTCTAATTCCCTAAACCAGCCCAATCTCTAGACTTGAAATCTTGGGTCAATCCCCCACCCAGTAATGGGTACCACAAGGTACTATTGTAGGTATATTAAGGTCCTATTAACTCCCTATTAAGGAGCCATTACTATAGGGGGGATTGACCTAATTGAAATCATGCAACAGTTCAAGGTACCCAGCATAAATAGGAGCCAGAGAAGCTGTTCTTCTACATGCTGTTGGCGGTTAGGCAGGTATTCCTACACCCTAAGCCCGGGCATCCAGATCGTCTTCCATGGTTTTTTCCATTTGATTAAGCGCTATGAACCCAAACCCTAAGCCCCTAAACCCTAAGCCCTGAACCCTAAGCCCTGAACCCTAAACCCCCCACGTGCGCAGTCGAGGCGCACCCTACCTCCCGCCAAGGGCGCACTTGGGAGGAGCCTTCAAGGGCTTCCAGGTGATTGGCATGCAGGATTTGGGCTTCGAGGTTTGGGGTTAAGGGATTAGGATTTTCGGCTACGGGCTTGGGGTTTAGGTGTTAAACATCAGGAACCTAAGGTTTAGGAGTATATTGTGGTGCTTTGTTTGTATTGATGATACGGAGTAGCCCAAGTAGACCTCAAATAGGCCTTGATAGGGGTTGCATAAGTGTTGCGGGCTGCGAGATACTGAGTTTAGGGGTTCCGAGATAGTGAAACAGTGGAGCTGCGCATGACGGAACAAGATCTAGTTAGGCACCATTATGATAAGGTTAAGAACCCTACGACGGAAACCCGAACTATCAAGTCACTATTAAAGATTCGTGCCGTTCCCCGAATTAGGTGTCAGGAGGCTAGATGTAAGGTAGCAAAGGATTCAAGGTTCAGGGGTTTAAGGGTCTAGATTTAGGGTAGTAAGGGATTTAAATTTTAGGTGTTTAAGGGTGCTAAACTCTACTTCAGATTCTTTGGGCTGGGGGTTTAGGAATAGGATTTCTAGGAGGGCGGCGGTGCCAGCTCACGGGTTCAGACGTTAAGACTTAGTTGTGTCCTCCTGCCAGGAACACATGCCAGAGCCTACAGTTATCAAACCTTTCAATGACTATCCACATGTGGGCCAATGGCCCAATGCCTCTTCCATGGTCTCCTGTCTATCCTCGAGCATTCACCGCGCTTTGTCACCATGCGCATCCAGCTTACCTGCACGCAGTAGCATAACTATGACTTCTAACAATTTTAGTTAAACTAATAACTCGAACTTCCCAGGCCCTGCATGGCAACGTCCTTCGCCAACTGTTCACTGCATCTCGCTCCTTCTCCCGAAGATGGGCAGTGCCAAGCTTAGTAAAGTACCACGGGTCGACGGATTTGAAAGGCACCAAGTTGCTCACATAGCTAGCAATGAGCGCCTCAGCGCACAAACAAACTTCCTCGCATGTGAGGCCGGCTTGGTTTCAACGGACTCCTTCTCCCGGGACTTCTTGTATCCCAAGGGGTCCATGTAGGTATATGGTATATACTTAGGGCGAGGCACGCTGGTATTT
>CAJNIZ010043154.1:0-35049 GCA_905231905.1 Symbiodinium pilosum
GCGTGCAGGAGGTCGCTAAGCTCGGGTGGCTGCCCGTCGACGTCGGCTGCACCGTGGAGTGGCAGCGAGAGCAGCGTGGATGCGAAGGCCTTGGCTGCGGCGAAGCTGAGGGCAGCCGACCAGCGCTGGACACATGCAGCTACACATGCGCTGCGCAGCAAAGGTGGTGCGCAGCGTGCGCGGCAGCGCGCCAGAAGGCGAATGAATGCAGCGGCCTCGGGGCTCCACCGGCCACCAAGCTCGAGGGCGAGGACAACGAGGCGGCAGCGAGGGGCGCGGAGAAGTTCGGGGTACGTTCGCTTTTTGGCAAGGCGGGCGTACCGACGGGCAGCCCTGCGGAACCTGCGTGCATGGGAGCGCGGCCAAGGCTGTCCAGAGGGGACACTACGGTGGTGTCGACGGCAAGCTGGACTCCTCCCCACAACGGCAAACCATTTGCAATGACCTCGAGGCGGCGGTCATCTTGGCGATCGACGACGACATTGAGGTCCTCGCAGGAGGGCATTGGCGGCAACGGTAGCGCCGGCTTCACGGCAGACCCTGGCTGCGGCCCGCTCAAGCGGGATATCCCGGGAGCGCAAAAGTCCAACACGTGGGCAAGCAGCGCGGTGGTCGCCGCACTGATCAAGCCGGGCGCGGCAGCGGCACCTGGCAGAGTCGAGGGGGCGTGGCAGCCGCAGTCGCCTGAGGAGCAGGACCCGGAAAGAGGCGGGCTCGAGGCGGAACTCGGGGGATGTGGGGAGCGCGGTGAACACACGGGCAGCAAATGGGCCAGCTTGCAGCTTGCGACTCGAGGATCGCCTGCGAAGCGCTGTCGATGAGAGGCCAAAGATGGGCGGCTGCGGTATCATCGACGGCTCGGGATGCCAAGCGTTGCCAGGCCCTGCAGGTCGACAGGCTCGTCCTCAGCCCCAGGGTCGTGGGAGGGCGGTGCAGCGAGGAGGTTCGCCCATGGCGGGACCTGGAAACCCTGCTCGGCTAGGAGAACGGCGCATCCCTGCAAGGCCGCAAGGTTGCGGACGTTGCTGGCGCCGCCTTGGAACTCTCGAAGCCGCAAGGCAAGATGCACACGCCTGGCGGTGAGATCTGGCAGGGGATCGCCGGCCCCGGGGTCAACCTGCAAAAGCTGCGCCAAGCAAAGCAAAACACCGCGGTCGTGCTCGAAGGCAAACGCGGCAGTGAGGGCTGGCGGCAACGCCCGGAGTACGTACTGCGCTCTGGGGCTGGCACAGAAGAAGAGCAGCAACCACGCGACTTGGAGGTCTGGGACCGATGGAAGGACCTCGAGGAAGGCACGATGCTGTGCGGAAAGGGTTTGAAGATACGCAGCGACATACTCGTCCGTACCGAGGGGAGTTCCAAGGACCCGCAGCCCGCGTTCATCAGGCGGCAAGCTGGTGTCACCTACCCACGCGCGCTCCGACTCGGAGACAGGGGGAAGGTCGGGGGGCTCGACGCCGCGGGAATTCCACACACGGGTCTTCGCGGCATTGAGATGTATGTGAGCATGCTGGAACAAGTGGACTTCGAGGCGGCGCAACAGGTAGGCAGTCCGTTCCGGCGAGCTGGACAAGTATATGTCATCGAGGAATGCCCGAATGCTTTCGCCCGGCAAGGTGTCGGCCTTTGGAGGGCACGCAGGGCCGGGGCAAGGCCAAGGGCAAACAATGCAGGCATGAGCGGATCCCCTCGTTCGCCTCCCTCGGCTTGGAGAATGCTGTGTGGTATGCCAGCATCATCGATCCACACGAATTCGGACGCTGATCCGTAAAAGAGTCGGACAAAAAGGAGGATGCTGCTGGCCTCGGGCACATGGCGGAGGGCCTCGAGCATCGCGGCGCGGCTGATGAGGTCGAAAGCGCCGACGCCGTCAACGGAGAGCACTGTGAGGGTAGGGTCCTGGTCGCACTGGACTTGCAACGTGTGCGCCAGGGCCTCTGCGCTCGCACGGGTTGTCAAGGCATATCGTGGCAAGGTCGAAGGCCGAACCAAACTGCTGTGCGAGGGTCCGGGCAACCAGACGCCGCAGGAAGTCACCAACAAGGATGCCCCTTACACTGCCCGAAGGCTTGCGCACGGCAATGAGGCGCCCCAGGCCAAGAGCTTGTGACGCACAGAGGGGCAGCTGCGCACACGCAAGGCGCGCCGCGACAGCGTGCAAGGACTCGGCTGCTGCGGGGTCATCGAGGAGGAGGCGAACGATCTCGGCGGTGTGGCCGGAGGGTCCGGGTGCAGCTCCGCGCCTTGAGCGACGGAGATTGGCGAGCAGCAGGTGCGGTGCCAGGGCAACTGGTGATGGCGGAGACCAGTCGAGGACCGACGGCTCAAGTGGGGCGTACGGTTCTGTGGGCCGCCGAGCGGGGTCCCGCAGTTCCGCGAGTGTGGCGTCATCGTCTGGCGCGAGTGGACTTGCCAGCAAGGCTTGGCGGGCGGCGGACAGTTCGCCGAGGTGAGCTATTGTACGGGCGTCGACGTCCGGCTCATCAACCGGGTGCGGCCGGGGAGTGCTGGAGGCCTCAGCTTCCCGAAGCAGGGCAAGCCAATCCCCACGAAAAAACTTGTCAAAGCGGGCCCGGAGCTCAGGCTTGGCGACGCGGGCCGCGGCTGCAGGGCGGTGCAAAAGCATGCGAGGCAGCAACAACCAGAGTTTCCAAGCTCTAGCGGCATCAGTGCCGAGTGGGTCTGAGGCAGTTTGGATGTGCGACAATGCAAGGAGCAAGGCTTGCCGAAGAGGCCCCTTGATGAAGGCAGGCGGGGTGCGGAAGGTGGGGCAAGGCTGACGGAGAAGATCACGCACGTCACAGGCGTCAAGGCTGACAAGAGCCTCGCGTAAATTGCGTCCTTGGAGGGAGTTGCTGTGAGGTGGCCTTGGCGGCTCGTGGGACGTCGGGATGTTGTCCGCATCAGCCGGAGCTGGGCTAGTCTGTTGCCGCGGGCGTTGTTGTTCTGACGGCGATGCCGCATCGGGCACGGACAGGGGCGGGCTGCTGCTGGTGCTGCTGCTGTCGCCGCTGGACGTTGATGTCGTGCTGGACGAAGAACTGGGGCCCGGCGAGGGCGGCACGGCAGCCGCTGCACCGGTCGCCAGTGCAACGGCAAGACTCTGCACAAGTGCTGACGCCTCCTCGGCACCGAGGAAACTCTGCAGCAAGGCCTCCTGCGCAGTGGCAGGGATGTAGCCGCCAGGGAGAGTGAACAAATTCCAAGCCCACGCGAAATGAGCCAACGTGGTGGCAGGCAGGCAGGACGTTTCATGCACAAGCGAATCAAGGAGGTGAGCTTTGGCAGGTGGGCAAGGCTGACCGCAGGCTGCAGCAAGCTGTTGAAGAACGGCCAACGCTCGGACAGGTGCATCGGGCCGGATGGGCTGCGCGCTTTGGAGGAGGAAGAGGTAGCGATGCCACACAACACTAAACCGCCCATCGGCGGGCAGCCGCGTGCAGTAACGGGACAAAAAACCAGCTGTGTGTGGGAGGCAGCCGCGACTGCCTTCCTGCAAATCAATGGCTAGCGCACGGGGGCCGTGCGTAGGGCAGATGGGGCGTTGTGCTGGAAGGCCTTGAAACATAGTGTGGCTTTCGTCAAGGCAGGCATTACACCTGATGAGGCAAACCCACTCAGGACGCCACTGAGCAGTTTGGCGTTGGAAAACTGGAGCCCAATCCATATTGCGGTCAGGCAATTCCTCCCATGCTGCGTCCTCTTCGGCCCGGTCCGGATGGGCGAGGAAGACGTGGGGGCAGCAGAGCGGCATGATGTGCCGAGGCGGGGGAGGCGCGGTGGCAGCATGGTGCGAGGCTGACGTGGTGTCGTGCTCAGGTGCTGGCGCTGGCAGCCCCAGTCCCTGGGCGCGGCAGGCGTCCTGCACAGCCTCTGCTGAGGAGGGTGGCCACGCTGCCTGACAGGACGGGCAGCGCAATGTGGCTACATTGGCTGCCATGTGGGCCACACATCCCAAGTGAAGGTGGTGCTCGCAGCCAGGCCACGAAAAAGGTGCTTCAGGGCCTGTTGCTTGCGGAGCCACGTTGCATTGGCATACTGGGCACGTCGGAAAGTGGGCTGGCCCCGGCACGGGCAGCTCACGGCCCAGCAACCACGGCGGAGTGGATGGCGCGGCCCCCGGCAGGGGCGACCCAGTTGACACATGGATTGGCACGTTGCAATGGCTCAGCGCAGTGGCAGGTGCAAGCGGGGTGTCATTTTCTGGGGAATAATCAGGCTTTGCTCGCCCGGGGCGAGTGGCTGGCATGCGCGGCTAGGGAGCGCGGCAGGGGCAATGGGGGGCAGAGCCGGACGGTCGCGACCGTGTCTTGGACAACGGGAGGTAGCGGATGCCTCACGGGTCCTAAACCCAAAGCCCTAAAGGTGTTGAGGTCGTGCGCTCCCCAGCAACGGCGACTTGTGGAGGAAGAAGTGGAGGGCAGAGCCGGGCGGTCCCGGGTGCCAAGAGCCAGTGCAGTGCAAAGAGCAAACAGGTTGTGCAGAGAGCAGAGCCGGACTGTCTCCACCAAGGGGGACTGGATGCCCAAAATCCACGGCAGAGCCAGACTGTCCCAAGGGAGGAACCGGATGCTGGCGCTATGGCTCGGCAGCGCAGGCCCTAGAACGTTTCGTTGAAGGGCCCGGGGAACCAGTTTTAGCGTGGCCCACAACGGTTTTTACCAGCGACCCCAAGGTTTCGCACCGGAAAATTAAAGGACCGGGAAACCCCACTAATCACGCCCAACTTGCGCCTCATTCCATGGCCAGATCGCATTGTGGCAGTTCCAAGATTACCCCATTCTGCTCCTAGAACAGTGTCTGGACTGGCATGTTCTGGCTACCTTTAGACAGGTCCTTTTGTTTCTTGACCAAGCTTGGTGCGTGATTGGCTTTGGTTCATGCTGTGCATCCTGAACAGTGAAAATCCAGCTTATATCCCAGGATCACACGATGGCAGGAGGTTTGGGCAAATACCGAGAAATGATCGCAGGAAAATTCAGCCAGAGAAGGTTGGAAATGATAAGGGGGAGGACTTTAATTTGCTGCGGATTGCGGGATGATACCAGTTTTTGCTGTTGTTGCAGGGTGCACTGCCTCTTGTATGGGTGTTCTAGTCCGCAGTTTCTGTTGGTGGGCATTTGTTCCAACAGACGATCTGTTGCCCCTTCGTGCGCATGAGGCTTGCTGCGTCGTATAAATTCATTTTCCAGGGGCCTGGCAACAGACCATCCTCCGTGGAGGTTACATTGCCATGAATTGGAGGCATTGTTGCAATGCTTCTTTGGCGCAGACGCCCCCTCAGCTTTTGCTACGCAGCAACCCTGCTCGCGTGGTATTTTTTCCTGGGACTTTTACACTTGCATGCCTGTTTTGCATCCAATCCAAAAAAGCCGCACTTCCGTCCGGCTGCTAAACTGGCCTTGGTCGAGAGATGGGCGGATTTGCGCGCAGTCGCAGCCCAGCGGGCATACGCGAGCTCCCTGCTTGATTTCCAATCTGCAGGGGAGGCCAACGGCGATGAAACATTGTTTGACTTACCGGAGCTGCCGGCTTACGCCCGTGGGGAACTCCGCGTCTGGGCTAGTCGACCCTCAACCCGGCCATTATAGGCGCCTGCCAAACGCTGCCTGTGCGTAGGGCGACTGGAGTCCAACAATGCAGGGGTAAAAAGGCGTGTGCACAACGCCAAGCTACGTTCCTGGGAGCTGTTGTGGTCCCATATCTAGGACCAGCATTCTGAGCGGCTAGCTGCGATGA
The DNA here is from genome assembly GCA_905231905.1 of Symbiodinium pilosum. Classification (NCBI taxonomy): domain Eukaryota; class Dinophyceae; order Suessiales; family Symbiodiniaceae; genus Symbiodinium; species Symbiodinium pilosum. The sequence continues at coordinate 5,740 of CAJNIZ010043154.1, forward strand.
AGTTGTGCGTTTCAGGTGCAAAGCTGATCTGCGGGGATGTTTATAAGGCAGTTGGGCCAAGAATGCGCAGCATCTTCCACGCAACCCAGACTGCAGCGTTCGAAGATCTTCTTGTGCTGTTTTTTGACGACGGCCGCCTCTGATTGCACTGCGCCAACTTCACGACACAAACTGTTGGCACGTCACGAAGAATTCGTCATTTGTCTTTGCCGGCCTGAAAACTTTGTGTTGACTCATGCAGGCTTGCAAAGCGCTGGCCTTTGTCAAGAGAAATCGTCGTGCTGTTGTCCGAAGGGCCCTCAGCAACTGCTGGTGAGTTCGCATCTCAGTCCGTGGGTGCATTGCGCGGTTTACAGACTTGATGCAGTTAGGAAGTTGAGTTCGGGCTGCAGCGAGATTTCGAGCGTTCTTGGGCGTTGCCATTTATTGACGTGGAACTTGTCCGTGTGGGAGTCGAGACCTGCTGTCGCCAGCCAGATTTTTGAGTTGCGACTGTGCTTATCCGTCGAAATTTTGGAGAGCGTGATGCGGTTGGGCAGTACAATAACAAAACCGGTGCCTGAGCGGAAACTGCGCGATGGGCCATTGATTCGACCTGCTGTCAATCAAGATCAGACCAGCTTGCAAGACGTTTGGGGATGGCAACAATTTTTTGGTAGGCATGCGGGCAATGTCAGTTTCGCAAGTCACATTTTCACTGCATGACTCATGGATTTACAGGTTCTGAGTCAGGAAGACGGGAACATAATCCCCACATGCTCCCTATATTTTTTATTATCATTGTCCCTGTTAAGAATTGGTAAAAAAAGCTTGGCTTCCCCTGTTTGCGTGGGTAAACCGATTTGACCGACGCGAACGTGCTGAGCTGGAAAAGGTGCTACAAACAGCATCGCAGCTCAGATTCAAGTGATGATGAGTTGCTCCTGTTGCAGTGGCGCATGTGGCGCGCAGTCGCATGTGTGCTACTCGCAGAGCCTGACCTGTTGGATTTGAGATGTTGGACCAAAATGGGAGAACATGGGGTGACCAACCCGGGCGCACAAGAACCGCCTGGGACGTAGGCACCGGATAGGTTTGAGAAAGCGTTTATGGACGTCCGAGTCCCGTGTGCCCCTCAAGTTGCACGACTGGCTTTTTTTTGCAGGTTGACATTTGCAGTTGCGCTAGGCTGGATGTTGCTGACAGCTCCAATGCTTTGAATCTGCCCACATCATGTTCCAATCTGCAGCAACCCCAGTCTGCAGTTCTGTAAGATTACCTCGCGTATATTTTCTGTGTTGCCAGGCTGGGTGGCTGTGTATGGTCCCCGGCCACCAAACACGTTTGAGAAGTTGGACAGTGTATGGGGTTGGGATGGTTTGTGCATGTGACACAATGCCTTTCCCAATTCTGCGAGGTCGCCCTCCTGACATTGGGTCACGCCATTTTCCCTGCCACTATGGATGACACCTTTGCACTGGCACGGCTCTCGGGCTCCACGAAGGCGCCAGGAAACAATACCGGCATCAAATCAACGGAGGTTCCCCACCACACAATTTTCAGTCCAATTGCTTCGCTACCGTTTCCCTTTGGTCGCCATCCTCAGATTGCCGCTCAGAATCCCAGAATGTTCCGTGGTTTTGATTTCCGTGCTCAGTCTGGAACTTGGTGACGTCTCATCTATACGAGACAAGCTTATTGCGTTCGAAGCTCGATTTATGACTGCTTTCGCAAACCGTATTGCATGCAAGTTGAACCATTTGAGGTGGGATTGCAATGACGGTGGCTATTGTGTGGATGGTTCAAGCTTTAGTTTGGAACTGTGTGTGTGTGTGTGCTGCGAATTAACTTTCAGAGTTACTGGGGTTGCATAACATTGCATGTCCCAGGTGCAACGACTGGAGCGCCTGTGGTTGGGAGCTTGGCTGCGTGCAGAGGTCGGAGTCGTGGTTTTCCAGCCATCCAGAATCCAGAGCGGCTCATAATGGTGCTCCCACGGTTTTTGCGCAAAGCCTCACTAAGAGGATGGACCAAATCAGGGCCCTTCTGACACAAGCTGGTTCCAATGGTCGGATTTGTTCTTTGGATTTGGTGCAGCGTCTCGGATGCATTGCACCCACATTTTAGTTCAACAACATTCATGGCACCAGATAGTGGTTCAGACCCAGGCTGCTGCGAGATCTACAGCCCGGACAGCCAGATGAGGATTTACTGCGCTTAATCTTGGATGGGTCGTCTGTGTCAGTGGAAGACTTTCTGCGACAACTATACGGGGAAGGCCCCTGTGTTTTGCCTGCTTCAAATGGCTGAACTGCGGTGTGTCACATACTGCAGAACTAATTTTGAACAGTCGCACCATAAACAAGAAATCGGGACGTTTAAGTACTGCGAGGGGGTGTTGCAGAAGGTGCGCTGGCGTCTGCAGCAACAGAGCTGCAAATCTGGTTGTGTGGGATGAAGTTGGACGACAAAATTCCCACAACGCAATGCCTGCAGCGACTGTTATTTGAAGGGGAATGTGGTACCTTGGCTGAAAGTTGTGTTTTGATTGCAGTCAGGGAACCGAGTGGCAGCCAAACAACTCCATGACGATAGGCAATGCAGATGGTGCTGACGTCATTGCCCTTTTCCTGACAGATCTATTTATTCATCCGAGCTCAACGAATGGATTGCGAAGCTTGCTGCGGACATGTGTCATCAAGCATGCTTGTACTGTTCATGGGCTTCTTGTGCAATTGCGGGCCTTGAGAATCTACGTGTGCAGGAACGCCATGGGACCGGAGCGAGCGGAGGAGTACGTGCATTGGCATGCAGTTTAGAAGCAGGAAGGGATGTAGCGTTTGATCTATATTCGTTGCTTATCCTCATAGGATCTTTCTTGACGTCTTTCCTCTGGATGTTTTGTTTTTCTGGTTTCTTCTTGGTCTTTGTATTTCAATAGAACTGGCCTGGTAGACGACAATTGGCTGCTTAACGTGGGCCCATATCCATGATGTGCATGAGCTTACATGGTGTCCATCCCTTTTGCTCCAACAAAACGCTGATGAGGTAGGTAATTGCATTGCGTCCTTGGTTTCTTGCCGAGGCACATGCTTGGGCCACGGGGTTAAGAACAGAACTCATTGCAAGCCGTACTTTACTGGGGCATTGAGCCGGGGGGGAACTCATTGGGTTCCAAGACGGGTTCACTGGAGACCGAAATTTGCACGGCATACTTTTGAAATTGCATGCATATTTTTTGCCGCAGAGCGCCCCAGCGATGCGGCCAGAGGCCAGTCTAAGCGACTACAAATACGTAGCATCGGATTTGCATGTTTCATTTGCAAGTGCTTACGTGTGTCATATGCAGTTATACTGCCTGCCAAGGTTTTCAATGAGGATGATCCAGCCTTGCTCCTACGGCAGATCCCTGCGCAGTTGGTCAAGGCTGACGATGAGGGACTCCGCCACGTTTCAATGCACGTGGCGGTGAAGCGCAAGTATGTGCGCGATTTCGATAATGATGCCTCCATCAACCATCATGACTGCTTCCCTGAAACGCTGTCGTTAACCTGCAAGTCTGCACGCAAAAACGAATTCGAGCCGTCGTTCAAGGCGATTCTCAAGCAAGAAGTGCTCTTGCATGTAGACGGTCGCGACGTTGACTTGATGTTGTTGGGTGCAAATCTCGACACAGATGACGAGTCTAGGCTAGGGCAATTGAAGGCTTTGGAACGCATGCTCAATGTTTCCAGGAGGGGCAGCGAGAAGTTTGGTGCCTTGATGTGGGGTGACTTTAACAATCGATTGGTTGCATTTGAGGATGTGAAGGACCATATATCTGAGAAGAAAAAGGGCAAGTACGAATTAACCGAAAGTGGAGCTCGTTTTTTGGCGGACTTTTTGGCTGACCCGGCCAAACGCATGGAGCTTTTGAAGAAAGACTCCCTGACGTACTCCGGGCTTGACATCAGCGGCAATCCGTTCACTACTCCGCAGTCACAAAGCAAACTTTTGGAGTTGTTCAACATGACATCCGAACTTGCCTTGCAGCAGCACTCTGCATGTGTGCTGAGTGTTCCAATGCCATCCTACAAGCACACCCCATTGGATGCAGTTCTGTCTAATGCATTTCAGCACCGGCTGAAATTGGAGGAAGTCGTTTGTCTAGATTCACTCCAGCACGTGGACATGGACGTCCTGAAGAGTGATGTTACAGGCACATACTTCGGGTGGAAAGCTGGAAGGCCATGCCATTATGACATAGCCGAAGATGATGGCCGCTCCAATCTATGCTTACAACTTGGATGGCCGGATGGGGTCGGATTTAGCAGAAGCAGCACAATAGCCGCAGAAATTGTAGAATGGCAATGTGAATGGAAAGTGCGAGCATACCACCATTTCCCAATGCGTTCGCTGGTGAAACTGGATGTTGGGCAGGGCTCGAGACTTACAGTGTGGCTGGGGTTTGTCAAGTTACACAAAAAGCTTCCTACAACTGATGCATTGAACCAGCTGCTCTATGGTGATGCAGCCTGTTCAGCGGAGAACTGTGGCGTGATTGCTCTGTACTTGACTGACGTTTTCGTAAACCCCGAGAATGCGGAAACTGTTCGCTCCCTCCTCAAAAGGTCCATGAAGACCGTGGATCGTGAGCATTACGTGTTCAACGAGGATGACCCATCTCTGTTGATTCGAAGGATACCTGCCCAGCTGGTCAAAGGCATGGGTGACGGTCTACGTTACGTCTCAATGCATGTGGCTGTAGGCTGTCAGTATGTCAAGAATGCTGACAATGAAGCTTCCATCAACCATCATGACTGCTTCCCCGAAACGCTGGCGTTAACCTGCAAGTCTGCACGCAAAAACGAATTCGAGCCGTCGTTCAAGGCGATTCTCAAGCAAGAAGTGCTCTTGCATGTAGACGGTCGCGACGTTGACTTGATGTTGTTGGGTGCAAATCTCGACACAGATGACGAGTCTAGGCTGGGGCAGTTGCAGGCTTTGGAACGCATGCTCAATGTTTCCAGGAGGGGCAGCGAGAAGTTTGGTGCCTTGATGTGGGGTGACTTTAACAATCGATTGGTTGCATTTGAGGATGTGAAGGACCATATATCTGAGAAGACAAAGGGCAAGTACGAATTGACCGAAAGCGGCGCGCGCTTTTTGGTTGATTGTTTAGCTGACCCAGTCAAACGCTTGGAGCTTTTGAAGAAAGACTCCCTGATATACTCTGGGCGCGATGTTCGCGGCAGGGCGTATGAAATGCCTGCGTGCAATGCCAAAATCAAAGACATGTGGCCGTGCAGCAGGAGTGGAGCAAGTTTCAGGTGGTAGGCTTTGGTACTGTAGGTGTTTTTGTTGTGCTACCCACGCACCAGCTCCATGACGTTGCTAGAGTGAGGTTCTGGCTGACGATCGATGCTTCCTTGGATTCAAAGATTGAAGTCCCATGGCCTTTTTACAGGGTGGAGCCATTCGAGGCGAGGCCGTGTTTATGAGAAGATGCTTTCGCGCCCGTCCAACAGGGCTTGGAAAGCAGCTTTCGATCAAAACAGGAACCCGAAACAAAAACACAATTTTGGCACTTGTCCTCCACAATGATAATAAGTCCTCCCCACGCTTCCCGAATACTCCCCTACATATATCTTTTATGGCATCGGGGGTGCTTAATATTCATCACGGGCAGGTTCATCAATATGGGGAACGGGTCTCATTCTGGAAGGTCATGCTGGGAGCACAGCTGGGCTGCCGTTTGAGGTTGCTAGATCTGGTCTCCTTCAGCCGACTAGAAAGCTTTTCCTCCTGGTCTGGCAGGTCGCTGGGACCCAAGCGGGTGGTAAGGGTATGCCCTTAAAAAGTCAGAGGCGTTGCGCATTCGGTAGCGGGTACGCGTTGTTGCAAAACTTTGTTGACATAGCATCGTTTTGAGACAGCCCATTCCAAGGACATTGGATCAGCCAGTTGCCAGTGACAATGCCATGGCATCTCATGCAAACCCGTCCTCGGCGTATTTTAGTTGGAAGGAGGAAGGGGGTTTCGCAAAATCATTCGCACTTATCTTGGATGGCGCTAAAGCACGGAGGGAAATTACCTTAACCCTGAAGCCCTACATACATTGACAAGAGTCTTGGAGATTGAACGTTTTCGAAGACAACTGCCCACCCTAAACCCTAAACTCTAAGCCTTGCAATGCTGCCTCAGCCATGCAAGTGGCAAAAACCACCCAACCCTAACTACCGAGGATGGCAAGTGGATTCAGCGGAAGGTCCGGTCTGAGGCGACTCCCGACAAAGCTTCGGAGCACCATCTTTTCCAGCTGCTTGTCATCTCTCACCTTCAAAACGTTCAACAAGTTGAGATGGTTTTTCTGGATCCTAGCAACCGAAGGAATTTAAAAGGGCTTGGGTCTTGCCTTGGGGGAATCTCCTGAGAAGGAATGTATCCGCACACTAAGCACAGCACCAGGTTTGTTTCAGCAGCGTCCAACTACTGTTGGGTGAAATGTCTGCGTGAGGTTCGGATGGCTGGATGGCTTTGGCTGGTACAAGAACAGCTCTTTGCAGATTGACCTCACCTCTTGGAGACTTACCGGTTGTTAGTAGGGTGTCGGGGAATGTATTATATAGGGACTATATAGGGAGTCCATTCCCATATTCCCTACGATGACCCCAATTTATATATATATATATCTCCTATCATAATGTAGTAGTTTTTGCACTTTTTCATTATCCCTACATTCCTATATTCCCTACTATCACCCAGTAAGGCAAGTACCCCACTATAACCACGGTATATGCCCTATTCCAGTGTGGTCGTTTCCATTTTCTTTTCCATTATCCCACGTTCCTTTCTCAGAACCAGTAAGGCGAACGGTGCCAGGTGTTCAGGCTTTCGACCATTTGCCCATCATCGGAACAATGCAAGTGACTCTGACACAAGAAGCGGGAGTTTCTCAAGACTTAAGGTACCAGGGTACCAATATGGGGGTCCCTATAAGGTAGTAAACATGGTATTTTGAGGTCTATATTGGGGTCCCCGTACTTGTTGAAATTACCCAGTCGCATGTTCCTCGCCCTAGTCTAAGTATGCCATGCGCTACAGGCCTCCCCTTTGCCTGCAACGGCCCCCAGTTTCAGGTTTGTTTGCGGTTTTTACTCACTCAGAGGCGTAGATTCTTGTCAAGTGTTCCTGAGAACATGTTTTGCTAGTTGTTTGATGCTGACACCAAATGCCTGCAAGCTGCCAGGTGACAGTGTGACAAGGCATGTTGAACTTTCCTTTGTTAATGGAGATGGATGGCGCAGGCTCGACTTTCATTAGTCTGGCGTTTTTAAGATGAAATGGAACGAGCTGTAGGACGACGCATGTGGCCGCAAAGCAAAGCTTCGCAGCTGCCTGCAGTAGCTCAGATTGGCGACCGTCATCTGAATGCAGAAAGGATCTCCTGCAATCTGGCTTAGCGTGCCTGGCACCTTTCACATCGTTTTTCTTCTGCTGCCACTGCTGGGTATGGACAACATGCTTCCTGCCGCAGTGTTGCGATGTCGGCTCAACAGATGCCTTGCCCGTCTTTCCGCCACGGGACAGCTGAGATGTCGGATAGAGCGCCTCCCTTGAGCTTCTTCCAGAGTGCCTACGAGGACCGATCTTAGCTTCGAAGCCCCCAGGCACAGAGGTACTGGTGACCATCTTGGTCCCCTATTCTAATATAGTAGTTTCCATTTTCTTTTCCATTATCTCTATATAACCCAACAATATAACCCATTATAGCAGCTTCCATTTTCTTTTCCATTATTCCCATATAACCCCAATAAAACCCTAATATGCCCCATATTCTATCTACTTAAGGGGACCAGGCTCCGGAGGGGGCTCCCTGGGACGTGGGAATCCCACAGCCAGCTCTGGCGGTCGCCCTGGCGGACGGCCATTTGACTGGACCATTCCTTTTTGGGGGGTTTTGAGTACATATTTCGGATTCATGTGAGCTTTTTTTCGTCTACACTCCTAGTATTCCCCTTAGTAACCCCTGTAGTCGTCCCCTATATAATCATATAATCCCCTATATAACCCCCCTTTAAAGAGTTTAGTCTACGGCTCATGCGGTGATGTGAGGGAAGGGCTGTCATCTCAATCTGTACAACCAAGGTGATGTGATAGGACCTCGCGTTCTAGACGTCGGCTGCGGCACTGGTGAAAATGCATCTGGGACCGACCCATCACTAGGAGAGGACAGGCTAAACAAAAAAGGAATTCAATAGGCTTCATTTACAAGGACTCTGGTAAGAATATCCTATCATATTCCTACTATGTTCTTGACTGCATCTTGCTGATTTCAGGCCATCTTCCTTGCTGAGCACGGCTTCCAAGTGACCGCTTTCGACATTGTACCCGCGGCAGTCAGCCTGGCACATGAGCGGGTTCAAGCTGCGAGAACAATACCAGGGCTGCTTGGTGATGTATAACACAGTCAGTATAGTAGATTCGATTGCTCTTTTAATCTTGGGTAGGAGTCCTTGAAGGCAATAGTTGGTGGTTTAAAATGAAAGCCATCCTGAAAGATATGGTGGTTTCCCAAAATAGGGGAACCCCATTATTGGGACTCACACATGGTACCCCCAATTTTGGGAAATCCCCATATTGCCTAGAGAAACTTTGACATGTTTGCCGCGATGCTCACGTTGCATGGAGCACGGTTTTGGGGAAAATTTCAGCAGCAGGCTCTGAGGACTAAACCTTTCTCAGCCGTCCACTGCCATCTTCTGGGCTGCTGTTAAGGAATTTAAATTAAGTTACTATTTCGGGGAAACCATATTATTTACTGTATATTCATATAATTGAACTTCCTTAACAGCAACCCAGTCTTTTCTGATTGTTTGAGGTCATTGCGCGTCCTTGGGCTGCAACAATTCCTGTACGTGGAGTTTGCAGATTGGACTTACAACTGCGCGGTAACGCCAGCCTGCGAGCTTCGTTTTGATTTTTTTGTTTCCAAGGTCTATGAAGCTGATCTATTGGCTTTAGACAAAGTGCCTGAAATCAACGACCTCCCCTATGACACCATATTGGATTTTGCGGTTTTCCATGGAATTGGCGAGGTTCCCAGAGCTGTCTTTGACTTGTGCCCGCTTAAGCTGAGCAGCCCTAAGTACATTCGCACAGCTGAGGCGATGACGAAGTGCAGCGCAGCGCGCTCCGTGCATCGGCCGCATGTGTGCGAGCTGGTGGGCGGCTGCTTCTCCATGCCTTCTCTGATGGCCTGCCGACAGGGGCTAGGATGGGAAGTCACGAAAGGGGTCCGGGCAGCGAGATTCACTTGGCAGGAAATGCGGGCTGTGGTTGGACGGGCCCACGCCGTACGACAGAAGAGCATCTACGAAGGCAGCTTGCGGATACTGGTTGGGTCGTCCGGTCCATCAAGCCACGGCCCTACACGCAACTGAGCTGGCAAAGATTTTGAGTTGACATGTGCAGAACTGCTTTCTCGTATCCGCTCGTGGCTCTTCTGCGGCCGGCCCAAATGACCTTGCCAAAGCGAGTGCACAGATTTAATATAGAACATGGAAGAGCAGGGGCGCTCACCAAGGTATTACGATTCTCTTCGCCAATGTGGTGACGAGATGGAGGCTCTCTTCGTTGTGGCAGACTATCCAGATCCAAACGAGCCGCATTCGGCTGAAGAGAGCAAAAAATCAGCCTGCAGGATGCCAGCCTTTGCTACTACATAGGGTTATAGTAGGGTTATATTGGGGTTATGTTAGGGTTATATCGGGGTAAATAGGGGGTATGTTGGGAAAACAAAATTGAAACTACTATAGCATATGGTGGGTAATATGTACTACATGCCCCCCATGACAGCTTGGAATCCATAATGCATGAATAGCACTGCCAACATGTTGCAACATCCCAGGTCAGTGCGCGCGCTCTGCCTGTACTTGGCATTTGCCTGCGCGGCGTCGTCAGTTGCCTGGCACTCGGTTTGTACATGCAAGGCTTTTTCATCTGATGCGCAATATTCATTAGGCCATAGAATACAGATTGTCATTGTTAACACTTTCCCGGTGACCGCCAAGCCGACCTCGAGCTGCCCGCCCATTGCAGGTGGTCCTCTTCTGGGAGGTCGGGGAGGCAAGCGGCTACATGCGGGTACAAGAAGCGTTGTTAAAAAGGATCATAAGATATGTGGTTCAATTAGATGGTGATGAACCTAAACTAGAAGCAGCTGGAGGCAGAAAAACAATAACTTTTCCCACGCTTGGAGCAACCAGCACGTCCTGGGCAGGTAACTCTTAGTGTTTTCCCAAACCCATGCGGAGTGTAGCACAAAAGGGTCCCTGCGCAGGTGTTTCGAACCGCTAGAGAGAAGGCGAGGTCTTGTCATCTGGGGTTTGCGGGAAATTTTTGTCATGGCTCTAAGCCAGGATTTCTTTCTGCCCACACGTGGGCCCGGAACTTGGATTTTGGGCAAGGAAAGCATCCAAGGAACTTGCACAATTGCTTGCGTTCCGAGGTGTTCTGGCTTGCTTGTGGCACTGGCGGTTGGCCTGAGGCATGCCTTTGCCTCAGCCTTTCTGATTGGGGATGCGATGCCTACGTGCAGTCGAATCTGCTCAAGGCTTACCCTTTGGAGGCAGGAACTGCTCATTTTTCGGTCTCTGGTCAGATGGGTTCCCACCAGTGACAATACAGCAGGCCACCATGGCTGCATCAGCCTGTGGCGTAATGGATCAAGCTTGTGTGACACTTTGAAGACGAGCGGGAGACATCAGTTGCCGCCCTGGAAGCCAGCAGAAGGGTCAATACACAAAACACCTTCACCAAAGGCACAAGCAGGGTCGACCGTTTAGGTTTGTGTGTTCATCAGCCCATGCCAAAGACGCGATCCAACGAACGAAACCTGCAACCCTCAGGAGCGTTATACCCGTCATGATGTGAAAGGAGATAACATTCCAAGTGCTATTGGTGCTTATGTGCACTATTACACTACACTACTACACTACGACAGTGCCACAATACTACGCTACTACTGCCAATCTGCTTTGGCCTGTCTGCCTTTGACCTCGGGTGCAGCTCACCTGCAGCTACCGATGCCTGAGAACAGATGGGAAGGACATGCAGAGCAATCGCAGGTGCCCTGGTCGCGTCCTGACTTGGACTTGATTGCAGCCCATGCACGACAAGGGTTCGAATTTGTTTTAGCAGTTCTAAAAGCAGAGGCGCAGATGGAAATGCTTCAGAGTTTACCTTCATGTTCCGTTGCAGATGTCCTTGGCTGTCAATCTGCACTGGGCTTTTCAACCCAGCAAGCAGGATTGGCAGTCATGGACTTGGGAGCGAAGGGAGTGGCATGGCTGGTGGGATGCGCAGAGCCGGGATTGGGATTCAGGATGGAGATGGTCGTCTTCAAGGTTGGATGCTCGGGTTTTTTAGACCACCCGACTCAACCTGAATCGGACACTGAGAACCCCTAACCACCCATGATCCATGCAATACTTTTGTAATGCAAACGAAACGCGACTTTTCTAGACAGGTGGGAAGGCGAAGGCCAGGATGCCAGGAGCCCAGAGCTGGGCGAAGGCCAGTACGGCAGCGCGGCAAGGGCGACATGTACGGCTGAGAAGGCTGAGGTGGGGATCTCATGGTGGATACATGAATGGGGATGTTGGTGATGTGCAGGGTACATGCGGAAATGGTAGATGCCAAATGCGCAGGTGAACGAGACGGAGAGCACAGCGGCCAAGGACAAGCACGTGGATACGTGCTACACCAGCCTGTGCATTGCAGTAGCTTCCTCCACGCCCCAGAAGCTGGTCCGGGTGTCTCGAAAGTAGGGTCCCCTCCATAATGTACTCCAATGTGGACTTTCTTCTTGGTGCTCCGTAAAAGGGGATCCACTTGAGAGTTTATCAAAATCGTCCTTGTAGAATCCTCAGGAGGAACCCCGTAATCCCCTGCGGATCGCTCTGTATTCCTGAATTCACTGTTTCTATAGGCACTCGCCATTCAGAGAATAGTTTCCAAACATGGGCCGATCCCAGTGTAGACACCGAAGAATTACAGTTTCTACTTTTATGGGGACCCCCAAAATGGAACCCCTAATTTTGGGAAACCTACACTTAAAGCGTTTTGGGAAACTCCCGTACATATCCCTACATAACCCTGCATATCCCCTCAACCTTATTGCCGTGCCTGCACTGCTTGTGCCCTAGATCCCCCATAACCCCTTTAAAGGTACCCTAGAAACCCTATATATCCCAATATAACTCCTACATTTCCTACATATCCCCGTTAAGCCCCTTAAGGGTTTTGGGAACCTCCCAAAAGCCACAGGTCTTGGTGCTGGGAATGCCCAAGGCCGGTACCACATCGCTTCATGAAGCCTTCCGGTCTGCTGGGCTCACCTCGGCACCCTGGCATTCTTAAACAAGGTTTTCTAATGGGGTTTAGGGAAAAAGGGAGTTTTGGGTTTAGGGTTTAGGGAGTTTAGGGTCTAGGGAGTCTAGGGTTTAGGGAGTTTAGGGTTTAGGGTTCAGGGTTTTAGGGTTGCGGGTTTAGGGTTTGGGGGTTTAGGGTTTAGCGGGGAAACTACAGTCACCAGTACAAAGTAGGAGTACATCCTCCTTCGGGGTATGGTCTGTTCATAGAATTCCTTTACGCATTACCTGTGGATGACAGGTAGCTTTCAACGTTGTGACCCGTTCTCTGCACCCAGACCCATAATTTTTCACCAGAAAAATCAATATCTGAATCTGTGCTGGTGGAGTCACTGTCTGAATCTTGTGCTGGTGGGGAATGGAGATCCATGACTCCAAGGTGCACTGGGCGTTGGATGCGGGCCGGAACCTGCAAAAAGACACGCAACTGCAACTGTGGGGAAAGGATTCGGAGCAGCGACTGGTGGGCCGTTTGATCGAGCGAGCAATCAGTGAAGGGAAGGAGCCCCTTGCATATCTTCCGGAGGTTCCCTGGATGCCCAGATGGAGGCTGTGCCGGGAACTTGCTAAGTATCGTATTGATGAGATGACATGATTCAAGTGTGGGGGTCGGATAAGATATTCACTCGTGTATGCTTCTATTTGCGAGGTGTGAACTCACTTTTTTGCTCTTGCCATCGCTTTTTGACTCAGCGTCAGGATGGGGGGTTCCCGTTGTTCGTTGGCTCTAGCTTCACTGCTGTGGGTTTCCCTTGTGCTACTTGCAATTTCTTAGGTTTGCTTCCTGAAGATCTTTATGGGCAACCCGATACCAGGCCAAGATCCCCAAGGCCTCATCAGATGTACTGTCTCTGGCAAGGCTTGAAGACCCCTAACTCCCTAACTTTCTGCCCAATGTATTGCCTTGCCTTGCAAATTTCGTGGCAGTTTTCCCACGTTTTGGGATAGCTTGCAGGAAAGCTTACTCGTGCCAGAAGAGTCTACGTCTAAGCTATGACTGGCCAAGGTAAATGCGCTGGCAGAGATGAATGGCATGTTCTGGGCAGATCGGGAGAAGACCGCAGTCCATGCTTATTTTCCTCAGATGGTCTACCTGGAAGAGCTGGTGTCAGCTTACCCTCACGCGCACTTCATCCTGAACGTGCGAGACCTCAGAGTGTTCCGCCTGCAAAACTGGGACTTGTTTGCTTATTCCTGGTTGCCCAAAGCCTGAAAAGTGTCAGGCTTTGGTCACCCGTGCTTAAGGTTGAGAGTTCCAACTTCCCCCCTCCCCGCCCTGCCCCTTCTGAGGAATGGGTGAGGTCTGTGCGCCAGCACAACGACATGCACGCACGCTTCGTGCGGGCTGACCTTCCTGGCCTGGGCCTCATTTATACGTGACAAACAAGGGATCCGTGAAGCTGGGGCGAGTTGCGATCGCTGCTCAGGCCTTCCGGTGAACGCCGGCGAAACGGATGAGGAGCCAGCTTGCAACTAGACTACAAGTCTTCGCTTCGTATCTTGCAGTCTCGTGCCTACTACGAGGAGCTGATGTCCTGGGTGGCAGCTCATCATCAGCGTGTGCTCACCTTCTTGCCGTCCAAAAATGTGAAACTTTTGCATTTTGACATTGACAAGCACGGCACCTGGCTTGCAAGGTGCTGCTTTGTAATGCTTGTGATTGACATTACAGGGTGGGTGGGGAGTTGTCAGAGGGCTAGAAGAGCTGTGGTCTGAAATGTCAGATGAACTAGATCAGGCTCGCAGGAGCTGAGCGAGTTCCTGCAATGTGAAGTCCAATGGTTGCAGTGCAACGAGACAAAGCCTCAAAAGAAAAGGACGCGATGATCTAAGAGACAACGATGCGAGCTTCCCAAGACATGACTTGCAATCGGCCGCCACATGCCATAGCTGGCTCCCAATGAGGTCGACAAATCTCATGTGCGAGCCCAGATGTCTGTGAAGCGTTGCCCTGGCTGGCAGCTGGCGAAATGCTTGCCTCACCTTGGAGAAGGTAGGAGTCGGAGGAGTAAGAGGAGTAAGAGGAGCAGCGGAGCCGCGAAGGAAGCCAGGGAGTCTCCAGAATGGGCAACCCGCAAGCCCCAGCGTCGGCCGAGCGTCAGAAGCACTTGCCTCACATGGCTTTCTTGTCTGGAAAATGGATGCTGCACTGCTGCACTCTGCTGTGGGGCATGAGGCCCTAACGCACTGGGCCAGTTGCTGGTGCAATGCCGCATGCTGCTCACTGGATGCGACAGGTACTGCCTTCGCTTCCGAAGCCTTGGGGATTACAATGCTCCTGCTTCAGCTTTTCCAACATGATCTGATAAGGTGAGCCGGGCGGAGTGTTCTCATTCGTGATTCGTGACGAGATGTGACGAGCTACCTTTGCCTGAGGTCAGCATTTGCCGTTCTGCTTGGCAGCCTTGCTGCAATGTGTTGGAGCTCACGGCATGGCCCGAGCACAAGTGTGACCCTTGCGGGGGGGCGTGCCCAGGTTTCCGCCTGCACGGTCGTCGGGTAGGGGGCTCAGAGCACTGCAGAGAAATCGAGAAATCTTGCAGGTACGTTAGTCCCGCAAAACGAGAGGCCCAAACGAAGGCCTGAACATATTGCAATATATTGCCATTCTTGTTAAAGGGGCTCCCAAAAAGAGACCCCAATATAACCCCAATAGAACCCCTATATAACCCCAAATATCCTGAAACCCAGGCTTCTGGGCCCGGCCTGGCTGCTTCCTGAGTGGCCCTTTGCGCCTTTGGCCTTCTTCTTTGCCGAAACCCTATTGCTGTAGTCTCCTGTAGTCTCCTTAGGAATGATATTTATTCTTGATTATCGTATGACCTAAGGAATTTTTAAACATATTAGTTTTTACTATAGGTCTAAGGAGACTACAGATTGCTGTTCAGAGCTGATGAGAATAGGTTCGTCTCTGAAAACGGATAAGAGGCCTGGTTCTATCTGCGGTATTTCTACTGGTGCCAGGCTCAGCTGAAACATCCAGGTGTTTCGGGGGATGTCTGGTTTGCGCAGATTTTAAAGATTCCATTTGCCCAAGGTTCCCCCATGCCAAAGCACATGGGGATCACTCGTAGAGCCCTCAGCTTTTTGCTGTCACATCTCCGAGTCAAGGATGTGGAAAACAACAGTGTTGTGTTTGCTTTGCTTAGGCCAGACTTCGTCTTTGCTGGGTACTCAACCACCGCAGAGCAAAAAAGAAAGGCCTAGGCTCTTAGTCACGATTCGCAAGCTCGAAGTTCATAAGGCGAATCTGTTTCCGCAAGCCTTACGTCCGGTTGCAAGTGCGATCGGTGCTCCTTGGCAGCAGCTGCCCGCGGTGAGCTTCAAAGTTGGAACGGGGGGCAATTTCCCAAAGATCTGCGAGGCGTTGACACATAGCTTGGCAGCGACGGCGGCGCCAGGATTACTGAGAATCCGGCAGCCAGAGGAGTGGGACAGCAAAGCTTGCTGCTAGCTGCTCTTTCATATTTCTGACGCAAATTTTGCTGGGACATGGCCACCACCAGGATGATGCAGAAAAGGCAGAGGCATGCAACTCTGCTCGCAGACTTGCGGCTGCTGACTGCATGACTGGCTGCTTGCTCTTTCATGCGGCTGTGCCGGTCTCTTGCTTTGTGTGAGGCCATCGTCTACGACCCCAGCCGAATACAGGATGGAGGGGCCGTGCCTAGGCCTGAGCAGGTGTACAGGCTGTGACTTGCTTGTGCGCTGGGAGACTGGATGGTAGGATACTTGAACGCGAGGCTTTGGAGCTCAGCCGCCGGGATGAGCAACTGAGCTGAAATCATGAAATCAGCCAATTGCAAGAGCGGCACTCGTGCGTACTGTCGGAATGAACTTTGACAGACCTCACAGCAGCGACCGCTTCAACGCCCTGGCCTGCGCCACCTCCATGGCCTGTGCCAGGGCCTTCACAGATCCTTGCAGGGTGGCTGGCTAGCTCCCGTTCCAGTGAAAAGCTCTGCTTCCAAAAGCAAGGGTTTTGTCCCTGGCGCAGTAGAAGAGCCGCATGTTCGTTGACAGGTCGGCTGGAGATCCTGTTCCGGGTGCTCCTGGATCCAAGGCACAGGTCCTAGCTATCCATGGGATTCTGACTCCCAGCAAAAAAACCTCTCAATTGGTTTAATTGGGCTTTTTATGATTGTACACAGCTGACCAGCACAGCTGAAGTACAACAGAATGGGATGTAGTGGTGCCAGTTGGCTCTGTGTTCAGGAATATGATGCTCGCCGTGCCAAAGCTTTGAAGCTCTTGGACGAATCCATCAGCTCACTGCTAGCACCGCAAACGTGGGGAACTTACTGTAGAGGCGGGTGAGATTCAACGCGCATGGATTTAAATAGAGATTCTGTGTGCATTACATACAAGTCATAGAGGGTCCTATTTGGTGGGGAGATGTTCAGAGTGGAGCACCCTGCCGCAGCAGCTTGTGCCAGCGCTTAGGTCAAGTTCTGCTCCTGCTGTTGACCAAGGCATTGGGCTCAGCCCACCTCTATACGCAACGTTTGAGCAGAAAGACTAGTATTCTGGTGCAAGCTCTATGACTTGAGAGGATAAACTGGCCAAAATTGATCTTCTGAACTTCTAGGCTTGGATCATTCAATCGTTCACGTGATCACTTCATAACTCCGTGGCAAACTACGAGTCCATTGATTCATGTAGGCCAGAAACCACTACAAGCCCTTGAATCGTTTGGGCCTCTGACGCACGCAAAACCACTCTGGAACCCAGGAGACTTGGGCCAAGAGCCGAGGCTGGAGAAAAGTCATTTGTGAGCCTTTCAAGGCTTCTGGATCCTTTGGGGTAAGTTGGGGTTTGTAGCCACTACTCTGGGGGTTGTAGGGTGCCTTTATCTTTGAGAAGCAATGTCAAGACATGGGAAGGTTCAGCAATTGTTTTTTCATTACCTGCAGGCGATGTCCGAAGAGGTATAGAACTAAGATTCTCGGCAGCAGCATCTCGGCACAGACTTCGACAAAGCTTCGAGGGCAGGGGGATGCCATGCCGATGCACCGAACACTGGCCCAGTTGATCGGCTTCAAGTCGCAGTCCTGCAAAATCTGGAGTAGCCATCTGCTGGTGGGGGTGAGCTGTTTCTTCTTCGCCCCAGCCGCAGCTGCATTTTGGGCTGTCTGGTGGTGCCTGCTGCAGTATGCCGACCTAAAGGTATGGGTGCGGAAATGTTTAAACTGAGGGGGAAGGCTAGTTAAATGCCGCAGGACAGTTACAACATGCTGCAGATGATCCTGTACTTTCTGCTCGCAGTGACATATACAATGGCAGCAAGGCAGCATTTTGGTATTCTCCTTGAAGGGCTGAAGCCTGAGGGTCAAGCATGCCGTGCAGAACAGAGGTTGTCCTTACATCCTATAGCGCAGACTACCTGTTCATCCGCCGTGGGCAGCGTTCATTCTATGGCCACTAGCGATGCAGTCAGCATAGAACAAGTCGTTTGCACCACTTCATGCTTGAAAGCATGTGATTTAGCTGAATTGTGTTGATGATGGCGAGGACGGCTGGACATCTTTGTGGCGTCTGGCACCCTTTTCTTGTCAACTTTCGACTTCTACCTGCGTGCCTCAATTATTGAGACTATGCTTCTGGTGCTGGTGCCATGCTGTGCCTTTGTCACCCGTCCAGAATATTTGCGGGAGGGTCTGCTCATGCTTTTCAGCTCTTGCAGCTTCATCGCGCCCAGGTCTACTCAACGCAGTCGACTGCGTTTGAAGTTTGGATATGGCGGCACTTTTATTGGCACCTCGTAGGCGGGGCAGTTGCATTGTACGGTTCCTTACGCCTACTCCCGGCAAAGAACAGCACTCTGGCGGCCTTTCAGTTGGAGTTGCATGGCGGGCGACGGACTGTCCTTCTTGACTTGTTCTGGGTTCTTGAGGCATTATCTCAGAGTTGTGGCTTGACTGCATTCCATGCGAATATCAGGAAGCAGTGCCCATGCCAGGAGTGCCGAAATTCAGCTTAGGCCATTGCACTTGTGCATCACGGAGACGGTATATGCCATAGGCATTGCGATCTTCTTCGTGATTCGTGGTACTTGCCCAAAGGAACTTTTGGACAAGTTCTGGCAGATGGGAGCACAGCAGCCTGTTGCAATTGTGAAGGTGTTTGAACAGTACCACAAGGGGGATGTTGAGATCGAAAGTTAGCTTCATGTTGCCTAACCTGCCGTGAGGTATGCAAATTGGCAGCCTGTCAGTGGTAGTGGCTTGGCTGCAAAAGCTGGCGGTTGAAACTGTTGTAGCCTGCGACGTGATGTAGCGTCCGCCTCTGCAAGATGAGCCAGGATGATCTCATCGTGTGTGCCCATGGGAGCCTCAATCGGCTGCAAGCCTTTGCGCAGCTGGTAGCGGCACAAAAGTGCTTTGCTGATGTCTGCTGACCAGCCTAGGTGCAGATGAGGGCAAGCAAGCCGTGTGCACTCTCCCGATAAAGGAAACAAGAACGCGAGTGGCAGGATCGAAGCTGCCGTAAGCAAAAACTAGCGTTCATAAGTTAACTAAGGATTCGGCAGCCCAAATGTTTTGTCGAATTGGGGGGTTAGGGCGCGCCGTAGGACCGCAAGCTAAAACCTGGCATTCGCAAGCTACCCTTGGCAACAGTGATGTTGACAAACAAGAAAGAACAAAAAAGAAAGTTCTCATCGCTGCTCGGGTGTATATTTGGGCTCAAGCCCTGAGTGTATCTCAACACAGGTTTGTCGGTTATTGGCGGTTTGTGCCTCAGCACGCGCGTGCAGTGCCCAATGTGGCCGTTGGCTGGCCCATCCCTCGTGACTTCTATCACCGTCCCAAGCCCAAGATCAGCTTCTGCCGCGTCAGGCTTGCTCAACACACGCAACTCAGGAAAGCCCGTCTCTTGCCACGCCTCTGCTTCGCTGGTTTTCGGAGCGCTCGCTTGCCGATGTCAGGGTCGCCTGGGCAAAGGTTGCAGGCGTGCAGGCAGTTCAAGCATTTTCGGCTGGCTGCCGCAGTTGCCGTTTCTGGACGAACCGCCGGCAAGTGCACGGAAGCTCCGGGACATGCTGATAGCCGCAGATGGCGAGGGTCTGGACACGGACAGGAGGAAGGTTGTGGACGCCTACATCGAGGAGCTGAGCCAGGCGCGCGTAAGGTGTCGAGCTGAGCTGCTCGGCTCCAGCGCCTCGCTTGAGAACCTGTGGCGGGCGGCCTACATTCAGGGCAGCACTCCGGGATGGGAAGCAAATGCCCGTGTCCTGCGGCCCTTCTTCAGCAACAAGGCCGGCCAGGCTTTTGATTCGTCTGCCGGCCGCGTCACTAACTATGGTGAGGTTATAGGATCAGGAGTTTATTTCACTGCTGAAGGCAGTTTTGTGCCTGCTGATGGCACGGAGAGTTGTCCTAAAGACTTTGAAGTGCAGATCGAGCGTGGAGGCCTTGTAATTCTGGGTGTGCCTCTTCTCTCTGATGCAATCTCGGGACCAGGCCTGGTCCGGGTCCTTTACTTGGATCCCGACATTCGAATATTTGAGTCTCCCAGGGACTCCCCTGACCGCTGGGAGGAGGAGGGACTGAGAGTGGTGCAGGTTCGCGACGCATTGTTTCAAGCCGGAAAATGTCAAGCAAGTGTGAGTTACGGGTTGTGTAACATTAGCAAATAAACTAACTGCAAGACATATACTGCTGCAAAACTTCTGCTCAAGCTCTGCAAACTTGCATGATGTAGTGACGGATGGATGGCAGCCAAAGTCTTGTAGGCCGAGCCTATGCTGGGTGCAATGCTGCCGCCGAAAGCACCGCCAAAGAAGAGAAAGAGGGCCTCAGAGCCAGTTCCTTGCTTGCAACAACCTGTGTTACAATCCTTGTCCACAACATTTGCAGCTGATGCGTGATTCGGGCTGAAGTCCGTCCCTCAGGCCAGGCACACGAGTACATCAACGCACATCGTCTTCCTCGTCGACAACTCCGGTAGCATGGAGTGCGAGAACCGAATAAAGATGGTGTTTGATGCCGTCATGAAGATGGTGCACGCGTTGATGGGCACGGATGGCATTGTCTGTTCGCTGGTGACGTTTGACGATACCTACATTGTGTGTTTTGAAAGGCCGGTGGCTTGCCAGCTTGTTGTGCCAATTATGCAGCGTGCGCCGAGTCTTTGCCCAGCTGGTGCTGTTGCCAGGCGGGAAGTGAACGAGCATCTGAAACTGATGGTGAAGGAGGTATGCAAAGCTACTCGACCAAAGGGCACAGGGCGATACTTGCAGGCACTGGCAGGTTTTCGGAGCCTTGTAACTGTCGGCATGACCGTGGGTGTTCTTCTAAGCGATGGCGAGCCGACAGAAGTTATTTGGGAACACCGGCCACCGTCTTGCATAGAAGAGTTGATGAGTGACATGCGACGTGACTTTGGCAACATGTGCGTGTTGCACACGGTGGGCTTCGGGGACTTCGAGATGCAATGTCTTCGAAACCTAGCACGGATAGGTGGCGGCACCTTCCACAACAGCGAAGCCATCGATAGCAACAAGTTGCAGTCTATTTTCGGGCAGATCGCTACGTCGGTGATGGCCTAAGCAGGGTGCAGTACTCAAGCCTGACCAGGCCTGACACACAGCAAGCATCGTACTGTCGTACTGGCAAACAGCAAGGTGTCCACGTTGCATGGCTCTCTGATCAGCTTCGGTGACGAAGCCATGACTCCCATGCCCGTGAAGGACAGGTGCGTGAGTATCTTGAAGCATGAAGCCGTGCGAAGGTGGAGGAATCTGCTGGGAGGACTTGGAGCCACCAGATGCCTGGCGCAGGAATCCCTCAGAGCTGCGACAACTCGCGCGACCCTGCCACTTGACCTGGTTGCGAAGCCTTCGGGGCTCGCTACAAACGGGAATCCTTTGACAATAGTATAGTAGGCATCATATAAGGATAATGGAAAAGAACATGGAAGCCACTCCTATTTAGGGTTTCGGGTTATATGGCGATAATGGGAGAAAATGGAAGCTACCAAAGTATGTTGGGATTGTATGTGCGGGGTTTAGGGTTTCACGAGTCTGGGTTCAAAAAGGTAGCTTTGACAGATGCCTCTGTTCTCTTGGTGTCCCACTGCCGGCAGATGGGCTTGACTTGAAGCTGTGTGAGCACCTTTAAGGGCGCGAGGGGCTCATAGCAAGAAGAAGCAGAATGGAGCAACTAACCTTCAAAGCCCTGGGTTTTGATCAAATAGTCTGACTGGTCGTTTATAGTAGGGTGTTTTATTGCGCAGACTCTAGCCAGAAGCGATACCTGATGCGAGAACGATGACCTTGAGACATCCCCTAGGCAGCCCTTGCGCAATCCTGCCGTAGCGCCCAGAAAAGCGTCCCAAACCCTACAGGCAACCCTAAGTCCTAGACCCTGAATCGAATGCAACTGGCAAAGCCCTAAATGCTAGTAAAAAGCCTACATGTTGGCAACCCACACCCGAGCCTCTTTGGGGTACAGTAGCCTCAGGCTGGACCTGGCTGATGGCAGAGGTCGGTAGTGAGCTGACGGTGCGCGAAAAAGCGCGGCTGATGTGGCTCTGCAGGACTTCCTCCTTGCATGGTGCTTTAACGTGGAGGGCTTCTAACGCTTGATACAGGAGTGGTTTAGATCGGCAGAAGCCGCTGATTGTGGATATTCTGCTGAGGTATTTGCATCACAAGCCATTCGCTGAAGGAGCTTTACGAAACTGGGCTTGAGTTCCTGCGATGTCTCTGGTCTTTAGGTGTGGTTCCTTGTCAGACCTGACGAGTACCTACCTGGCTTGCTAGATATGCGTGTGAGTGCACAGGTAAGGATATGCGTTTCATGCTCGTAGTGCCCACGGTTATTCTGATGACGTGGTCTCCGGATCAAGGTTTCATCTGGTCGTAAAGGAGAGCAAGTACTCTGTCAAAGACAGGCTGGAAGCATTTGATCTTGCTCTCCTTTCTCTTGGGTGAGACTTAGCTTTGGAGCAATGTGTATAGGCTGGTTCATGCAGATTTGTAGCATGCACGTCAGGTCCCCAAAGGACTTGCACAAATTCTTCTTGCAGAACCACCGGCGTGCACAGGAGTTCGCCAAAGCATTCAATGCCGCCGTCCAGGATAGGGAAACACCTAAAGTTGAGTTTGTGCCGGCTTTTGTCGTCAAGATCAGCGATGAGTCTGAAACTTCTGGAGTCCGCTATGTCACAGCAGAGAAGTACATCCCGGGTGCCTACGTCAAGCTCAATGGCAATGATGGTTATGTCCATGCCTTTTACGATGGAGAGGCTGCACAGGCCAGGCTACAAAAATGCATCTGGCACACAGACATAGCCTGTATTCACGGTGTTCTCACATGGGCAGTGAAAGTTTGGAGTCCCCGCAAGGTTGCAGCTGCGTTTAGCCACTTCACTTTTCAACATTCCGGAGGGTGCGAGCTCTGCGTTGACATTCAAGGTGTTGGGACAACATGGACAGATCCGCAGATCCACAGTTTGAAGAAGGAGTTCGGACTTGCTGACCTAGGCCAAGCTGGAATGGACATGTTCTTTGCTTCTCACTGCTGTGGCGCGCTTTGTGAGAAGCTGCTTCTCTCAAGATCTTCTTCATCAAGCTCCGGAGCACAAGCTCGGCCACCACAGCCTTGTGTAGTCTGCCTGGATGGGCCGCGCCGGATGCTGTGCCAGCCCTGCCGTCACTTGTGTCTTTGTGAGGCCTGGTGGCTGTGTATTTATGAAAACCCTGCTTAGCTTTTTCAAGCAACTCCTCTTTGCAAGGAGTGCGCTGCGGACATACAAGCATCTGACGACCCAAAGTGCCCAATCTGTCGGAACTCTACCACTTCAATAGCCTTCGTCACTGAGGAGCAGTCTGGAGCCGCCTCCTCGACTTATGTGCGTGAATCGGAGCTAGATCGGATGCGGAGACGATGTTCCACAGCCAGTTCAAGATCCTCAAGGACATGACTCCAGACGAGGGCATTGACGTCGATCTTTTCATCGGTGGGCAGATTTTGGATTACGAATTCCGCGACATGCTGGCAGCCGGGAAGATTCAGCCCGTCGCAGGATCTATTGACAAATTCACTGAGACCGGGGTCATCCTGACTGATGGCAAGGAGCTGGAAGCCGACATCGTGATCTACGGGACAGGTTTTACCAAGAACTACGACATCTTCGACAAGGTAATCCAGGAAAAGCTCAACATCCAAAAGGACGGGCTTGTCCTGTACAACAACATCATCCCACCACAGGCGTCAGATGTGGCCTTCATGGGCTGCGAAGTTGCCACCTTCAAAAACTTCTTGACCCACGCCCTGCGCAAGCGCTCTGGCTGCAGAAGATGTTGGCTGGAAAGATGCAGGTCCCCAAGTCTGGAGCCATGGAGAACGTGATTGAGAAGGAGCTTGCCGTGCATGCTGCTAACAGTTGCACATGACCAAGTACCATGGCATGCTGATGCAGGACACTGGTGCGTCCCGTTTCCTCAAGATACCCAATTGCTTCGGTGAGCTCTGCAAGCCCATGAGACTTTGCAGATCTTTTGAAAATCTCCAAGTGAACAGACCCAGAAGTTACAGTATGCAATGCTTAATGACAGTGCAGGCCATTAAGAGCTTGCCAGTTCCAGAGACATGCTGCAGAGGTTCCTGTGCACAAGGGGCGATTCTGCTCAGTCAGGAATGGTCGACATGCAGGAATGTACTGCCTGAGGTGTCTCCTTGTGCTCTGACGCCTGTCTTACGGGGCTGCTGATGCGCACTAACTTTGTTTAGCAGACACCCACCTTGCAAGTTGCCAAAACATCCAAATCCCAGTCCACGGCACTTCCTCGGGTGTTTGCACCATGGCTCAACAGCTGAGAGGTCGTGAGCAAAGCGGTCCAGACTCGCAATGGAGGCAGGAGCACGTGCGTGCCGGCGTGTCCTCGAGGTGGGAGCACGAGTGTTCAAGCGTGGGCGCGGTCACGGGGTGGTGGCTTTGGACAACGAAGACGGCACTTGGAACGTGGAGTTTGATGACGATGGTGCCGAGGGTGATTTCAAACCCGAGGATGGGCTGCAAAGGATCAAAAGCCATAGATGCTAATAAGCTCATGAAAGCGCTTGCCTGCTTCGTTTTGCAAAACTTTGTATTTCCACAGCAGTGGCTTCTTGATGTCAGGACCTTGTGCTTGCAGACGATCTGCGCTGGGCCCCTGCCGGTGCTTGCGTTGTTCCCTTTCCATGGACAACACCTAAAGCTGAGGGTCACACTAGGTTCGTTTGCTTCAGTACCCTGGCTACACATTGCTACCCTACGTAGCAAGCAGACAGAAGCAGGGGACGATTAAGCGCACTTGATCCTACAGCGCCAAGAAACAACCAGCTCAGAAAGAATATCCTTGTCTGGACTTTGTTGGACTGAGGTGACACTCATGGCCTACACGACCTGATCCCTCGTCAGCACAAGCCAGCCGCTGATGTGCTCCTACATGCAGGCTCAGTCTAGTTGAAAAGGCCTTTGCACGAATCCTTCCAGTGTACCAGGCATGAGCAAGCAGATAGAATGAGCAAGTAACGGGCCATGGATGTTCTTGAATGCCTCCTCCGAAGTCCCACAATCTGCAGGTGACTTCACAAACACAGGCGAGATGGAGCAAGTGAGTAGCTTCGCCGATTGGGTGGGAGCATACCCTGCCAGGGACAAGGTAGTCATTGCCGGAAATCACGACATTACGCTCCATGAAGACTACTACAAGTCTCGTGGCGCTGCACGATTTCATCAACGAGGCGCATATGACTGCAGCAAGGTACGTCAGGTCCTCACTGGCTTCACATACTTAGAGGATGCTTCTGTGGAGATATGTGGCTACAAGATCTACGGCACACCATGGCAACCAGACTTCTGTGACTGGGCCTTTAACTTGCCCAGGGGAAAAGAGATTCGCGAGAAATGGGAGGCCATCCCAGGTGACACTTGATCATGTTCAGGGTTTAGGGGTTAAGGGTTCAGGGTCCAGGCGGGCAAGTTGGCCTGGTACTCAAGACACACTGCAAAAAGGGTTTAGGGTTTACGTGTAATTGGAAATGGAAGATTGGGATGAATTGGATATGGGAAATGAGAAAAGGTTGAATGGGGAATATCTCATTCAATAATACTACGGGATCCGTGCGTCCATTCCCAAAGAGACACTGCAAACCCAAAATCTTTTTTCTTCGTTTGATCGTCTCCATTTTCTTGACCATGTGTCCGTCACAACCCTATATAACCCTGTATACCCCTGGCGAACCATATTTAGGCCTTATATATTCTTACTACTCCCCGTAAATCCCATAAATACCCCTATGCAGGGTTTCCCAAAATGAGGGGTACTGCTTTTTGGTGATGCTTATAACAAGAATTATAGGATTTTGGTGTGTGTGATGGGTTCTTCCTATTTAGGGAAACTGCCGTATCATCCCTGCATAATCCATGGGTAGAGCCCCCCTTAAGTAGATTGAACATGGCAGTGCCGAATATCATAAAAAGATCCCATATGCCCCACATTTTACCCACTTAAGGGGGACTATAAGGAAACAGACATCCTCCTGGTGCATGGACCGCCTGCGGGTCATGGGGATCGTTGTCGCCATGGCAGGGTCGGCTGCCAGGACCTCCTGGAGGAGTGGGGAGTTAGTTTACAGTAAGGGTTCAGGGTTTAAGTCTAGGGTTCAGGGTTCAGGGGTAGGGTTTGAAAGTGAGGTTTAGGGTATAGGGTTCAAAGTTCAGCGTTCAGAGCTCGGGGCAAAATAAGGGTACGGGTATCAGGGTTAGGATGGTCCCCGTTTTGGTACCGCTGAATATCAGGAGCCGCACGATAATCTAGAAGCAAAAGGGGCCCATAATTCTCAGAACAACCCAAAGGGTTGTGGTTTAGAGGGATCCGTGTCAGCTCCTACCACGGCCCCTCTCATCTGAAAGACCAGCTTGAAGTTTCCATTTTCTTTTCGATTAACCCCTCAACCCGTCCACAAACATATGTATATGCATATCTACTTATGTATATGTATATACATATAAATATAAACATTTGTACGTATATATATATATACACATGTAGCATCCCTATATAATCATCACTAGATAGTCCCCCCAAAAAAGAGGAGGTGCAAAGACGGACTATCTCAGTGGTGGTGGCTGGCCACCTTCACGAGGATCATGGGACCACCACTGACGAGGTTACGTTGTTTGTGAATGCTTCGACCTGCACCTCCGAGTACAATCCTACCCAGCGACCCATTGTTTTCGACCTTCCCCCCCGGGAGCAGCTCCGAAGTGCCACTGAAACTGCCGCCCTGCGTCGCATTGCTGGCGCTGGCGCTTGAGTGATTAAAAATCATCCATGTAGGGGCGGGGCCAGGCCTTGGTGCTCTTGCAAGGTCTTCACTGTTGTACAGTCCAGTCTGACCTTGCCTTCTGGCAGAATCCAGATGCACAGACCACCAGCAAGGCAGTTGCAGAGCCTGGCTGGCAATGCAAGCTGGAGTCAACAAAGAGGTTCTGCTGGTGGTTCAGTGAAGCCTCAGTCGTCAGCTGATGTAAGAGCTGTGAAGCATAGGGACTCTTGCAAACACCAGCACACACACTGAAGAGCCTTGCAGCACAAAAAGTCAGTGCAGCTTCACGTGACATATCCTGACGATTTCATGGTTGCCAGGATAGCAGCCCCAGGCGTGGCAGACATGCCCGAGGTTCAATGCATGCAGCATGACCACATGTTGCTGCGCAGCTGCGTTGAGCTGTTCAGCGCAGGCAGCGGCGAATCCAAGCCATGAAGCACCCATGGAGCCGGCTTTACCCCGAGGAGGTTCAGGACAGAATGAACACGAAAGATTCCCTGCAATTCTGAGGCTGGATGAAGTGCCGGTGCAAATACTCTGCACCCGGTGCCCGTGCTGGTCACTGCGAGGGTGCAAAAAGAAGAAGGGAAGTTGTGCGCATCTTGTCAATTGAGCCGGTACTGTAGCGGTGGCTGTCGCTGTTGTTCCCATGCCTGCTGTGACTGTAGCAGGGGCTCAAGCATTGGGAGGGTAAGAAAACCTGTTGAAGCTCGGGAGCCGCATTGCCATGACGTTGACGCCCCTCAAGACACCAATCCGTGACGCAGCGATGGCATCTTGATTGGAGAGGTTGTCCGAAGTAAGGGCTTGGCACTCTTGATATCCTGAGGGTCCATGTACCGAATAATTGGGTCCCTTTAAAGGGATATATAGGGTTTAGGGTTTCGGGATATATAGGGTTGTTCTCTATGAAGTAGTGCCCATTGAATATCTCCGAGGGGTTTGGTCACTTGCAGACACGAGTGCTGCTGAGTGACGGGGCTTCTGTGCAGGGGCATTTGGTCTGGACTGACATGATGCCAAGGCCTTGCTGGCGGTGATCTTTCTGGTCATGGGCGCAGCTTTTTCTATAGCACCTTGGCAGCCAGCTATAGCCAGCAAACTGTCAAGTATCCCCTTTGAGGGTTTAGGGGTTTTAGGGTTTTAGGGGTTTAGGGGTTTTTCGGGTTTAGGGGTTTTAGGGGTTTAGGGGTTTTAGGGTTTTTAGGGGTTTTAAGGGTTTTAGGGGTATTGGGTGTAGCGGTTTAAGGGGTTTTAGGATCTCCTGGAGGTTGCCTTGGAAGCCGTGTGGTGGGAGGGTGCCTTGGGCAGCTCCTCGGGCCTTGCCTCAGTCCGAGGCAGCTGGGCAGGACTCTGGCTAGTATTCATATGGGGGTTTCCCAAATTTAAGGGTACCCTTTGGGGTCCCCATAGTAAGGACTATAGTATATTAGGGTCTATATTGGGGTCCCCTTCTTTTTGGGAAACTACCATATATTGAGCAGTGACATGCACAGTAGTACTAGTAAGACGAATACTGGTACAGATAGTAGGATTTATTTAGGAGTAAAAGTAATAGTCGTACTAGTAATTCTAATACTAATAGTAATGATCATAGTGGCAGGAAGAATGCTAACTTGCCAGGCGACCTGGGCCTTTGGACGTTCGTGGCGCACTCTGACATCCTGGGTGCTACTTTCACCTCAAAGCCCGTCTACCTGAATCTGGGTTGCTGTTAAGGAACCTAAATTAAGTTACTATATTATCCCCCTATAATGGAGAATCAAATGGAAAAGAAAATGGAAAATGAAATGGAAACTGGGGCAATGTAGGGATTTAAGGAACTCAAATTAAGTTACTATATTGGGGAAACCCTTTTATTTACTATATATACCCGTTATGGTAACTTAAATTAAGTCCCTTACCAGCAACCCAGGAATGCGACCACCCTTTGTGGCGGATCGGAATCAGTAGTGACGATCCAGGACCGCGCAGAGGGTGACATTGGATTCCTAGCTTCCAGCGAGTCTCTTCACTGGTTATTTTGACGTGTTGCCATGTGCCTCATGTTGTTGATCAACAAACTAGCTGTTCTGGCATTACAATATAGTACAGCTTCGTATCCATTATCCCTATGTAACCCCTATATATTCCCTATTAGAATATAGTCGTTTCCATTTTCTTTTCCATTGTCCCTGTGGTGTGGTGAAAAAAAAGGAGGCTTGTTCCGGCATTCAAGCGACGCGGGCTCTGGTGGCACTCTCAATCAAGGTTGAAAGTGCTTTCAAATGTCTCGTGTAGGGGTGTTTTCTGGAAAAGCTTAGGTTGGTGCCGCTGTGGCATTCTCCAGTGTTGCGACGCTTGCGAGCTTGTTCTCGTTCGGCGCGCTGCTGAACTGCGGGGGCAAGTGTGACGATCAGCTGGGCAAAAGGCGAAGAAGTAGTTTCCTGCAATAGCGATGAAGTTAGGCTCAGAGCAGTAGCAATCCCGGGCTTCTGCATGATTGATTGTCTTCCATGCTACTTTCACAGTTTTCCACACTTGCCTTGCAATTGCTGGATGTTTGCTACGGTACTTTCCCTGAATTCACTTTCATTCTAGCCTAGATTTTCCTCCAA
>CAJNIZ010043154.1:35252-52627 GCA_905231905.1 Symbiodinium pilosum
CAAAGGCTTGCGCATTGGAAAAAAGCGATGAAGTTCTTGGACATTCCCCCAAGCGCGGTCAGGCTTCTGCTGATCTCCAGTGGTCTGGCCATCACAGCCGCAGGTCTGATGATAGGGGCCATGATCGCAGGCGCAGTGGCCGGCCATGGTATGGGCCTGGGCAACTTCGGCACGCTGACCTATGCCATGGGGCCGGGAGTGTATGGATTCTTGGCGCTGGTATAGGAATGCACATTCTTGGGATGTGTTCAACTTCCATGAGGCCATGGTCAGACTCAGGTGCCATCTTCCAGATTGTTATATGTCTGCTGGGTGCAGCTTTGGCCACATCCGCTTGGTCTGGGACTCGGCATGCCTTGCAGTGCTAGCAGAAGGCGGTAGCAGCGGACGTGTGCGGGAGCTCAGGAATGACCTTAACCATCATCACAAGGTTCTACGGCACATGGAGGCTGGCTCCCAGGTGTAGTGGGGGTTGCTCCAGCTGCAATTAATTACAGCGCACAGTACAGGACAAGGCTGCCGCTAAAACGCGTTGGCTAGGTCGAACTCGCGCAGTGGATAGTAGAACTTCATTTCAAGTAGATAGGTGTAAAGTAGTTTGGTGTCAGTGCGGTGGCAGGGCGTTGCACATTGCATTGTTTAGTGCTCGTTCCAGTTCCTGCTGCTTGTACAGATTGAAGTCCTTGCTTGGCGCGTAGCTGCACTGTAGAGTCTTGATGCCAAGCGAGAATTGATGCTTGCGTTTGATGTGGCGGTTCCGGAAAGAGTCCATCATAAACCACTTCGCACAGTTTGGCTGATGCATGCAACCTCGAATCCCTTGACCAGACTTACCTCATCCATAAGGCCATAAGGTCCCTTTCTAAACCCCAGACACAATTCAATATCACTTTCACTCGTGCGCTGTTTCCACTGCTCATTCTAGCTCCTGACCCTGGGGCTTGCCCCATGCGCCTTGACGCCATGGAGAGCAAGGACAGCCCACTTTTGATGGGTGCTTGGATATCGGAGAGACAGCGAAAGGGGTCTCTCTATTCGCGCGTGAAACCACAGCATGGGAACCCCCAAGAGGGACCTCTACATGGTCACCATCTTTAGAAATTCCATGTCACCATAACAGCCACGACAATCATTACGGTTGTGACAATCATGGCTATCATGACTGTCATTACCATATTCTGCACTTGCAGGGGTTGTGATTCTGAGGGGGCGCCAGGACCGCTTGGCTACGCCGCTGCTCCGTCGCAAGCCGCCACCTCTTGCTCCACTCTATGCTGTGGCTTGGTAGGACATTGGAGAGTGCATGGATTGCTTTGTGTCAATGAGGGTCCCCTATAAGGCCATGTTAGGGAGCATTGATAGTCCTATCATACCGACCATCTTACCGACCTCACCCCAAATGGTGATTGACATAGCAAACATTCCCAAATTGACTTGGTTTCAGGTGCTGACGTGCTTTTTTCCTTACCAAGGAGGTGTGGGCTCTTTCATGACCTTTGTATGGCAGTTTCCCAAGAAGGGGGGGAACCCAATATAAACCCTATATACCATAACCCTCATTATGGGGACACCCAAAGAGGTACCCCTAATTTTGGGAAACCCCCGTATCAGAAAGTTGCCACATTGATACCCAGAGCCAGGGGCCATGCTTACTGGTGGTTAGTAGGGAGTACGGAATATGATCCCGATATCATCCCTAGATAATGGATTCCCTTATTCCCTACTAACCCCAAACCCCAAACCCTCTATATATAGATATTATACATACATATGTGCATGTAAATAGTAAAATACATAAGTACATTGTACAAATATATATATATATATATCATACCACATATCATATATATATATGTATATGTAACATATGTATGTATGTATACATATCTGCATCCCCTTATTACCTAGTAACCACCGGTAAGAATGTAGCGGTCCAAGCTTGGGACTGCAAGGTCAGCCTCTTGCGAACGCTGCTGGGTTGCATCGGCGGGACAATGCTATGGGTTTAGGGTTTGGGGTTTAGAGTTTAGGGTTTAGGGTTTAGGGTTTGGGGTTTAGAGTTTAGGGTTATTTTATTCTGATTATTGTTATTATTGCTGTTATTACTGTTATTATTTTTTTTACTTATTATCATAAGGATTATTTCCACGATTGCTATCGTTATCGTCATTGATGATTATTTACGTTTGGTGCCAAGTGAAAGAGGGGAGAGTATTCCACGAAAAGCTGGAGAGATGCATTCTGCCGAGTTGCCCGCTTGACCATGGTTGGTAGTCGTTGGAAAACTGAGATTGTCCAAGGACAGCAACTGCAGTTGCTATGATGCCGGCGTTCAATCTAAGAGCGCCTGAGCAAGCCAATAGAAGGCGAGAGGTGCAGCTTCCACCCTTAGGCAGAATATTGGGTAATATTGGGGTTATATTTGGGTTATAGGGGAGTTATAGGGGATAATGGAAGGGAAAATGGAAACCACTATTTAGGGGAAAAGGCGAGGTTTCCACCTGAATGTGCCTTTGCAGTCTTGGAACGCATTTGTCCCAGGAAACATTTGAACTGAGGTTGTATCCTTAGGCGAGGCAGCAGGCTACGACACTGCCGCCGTGGCAAATGCCATGGGCCGCGCGTCGGCAGAGAGCCTGCTTAGAAGTTGGGAGACACAGGTTTTTCTGCCTTGACATCCTTTGGCAGCTCTCTCTCTGCCCTTGTGCGGTCAGCAGTTGCATGAATTCCTAGTTTAGCAGGCATCTCTACGCAAATCCTAGTCCCCGAGATTGATGGGGTGTTTTCAGAGAGCCCGCTCACACGGTCCTTATTCTGTCTTCTGAAGTGTCCTACTAATTGGACCCTGACCTCAGGTCTGATCTCAGCCCTGCGTAGCTTCACGGAGTTTACAGCGGCTCCGTTGCTAGCTTCCTGGTCTGACCGCATTGGCCGGCGGCGCGTGCCGCGGCTTTCCGCTGAGGTTGTAGCCTGCTTAGCCAGATACCAGTACTATCATTTTTACGTAATATGGTAATTCCTATGAATTGGTGGTAAGTCCGTTGTACTAATACTTTTCATTAGGACATATTTGCACCATGAGTGGGCACCTTTCAGCAACGAAGGCATCATAGGTGTGTCTGAATGTTTGAGTGCACTTTTTTTTCAAGATCTTTGTTGCAATGACGTGCTTCTAAGTCGCGCAGCATCCTCATTTGACATCGGAGCAGGTACCGGCATCGTATGGTGTAGCCCATGCTGTTGTCTCCAGGTAGTTTTGGTAGATCGCCGGATCAAAGGTGATCTTGGCCTCTGCTCTTGCCTTCACACTGGAAGCGACGCTTATGGCGGCACCTTGCCAGCTGATATGGGAAACACTCTGGGAGACTAGAAAGGTAAACACACATTGTTCTCATCACCACCCCCGCCACCGCCACCACCACCACCACCACGACCACTACTACTACGGCGATGACGACTATTACTACTACTACTACTACCACTACTACTACTACTACTACCACTACTACTACCACTACTACTACCACTACTACTACCACTACTACTACCACTACTACTACACTATTAGATATTTGCTTGTCCAGGTCTCCTCTGGGCTAGTCATGATGGGAGCGGCGCACGTCACTTTCGGCCTCTTCGCTTCGGGAGGAGCTGTTGAGACAAGCTGCATCGCGGCCCGGAGCTCAAGCGTCGGATCCGGATGATCTCGGCCATGGATGGGCCATGGAGGTTAGAATGAGCTGCTAAGGACACCACGCCAGCGGGCCCAAAGCGTGCTGTGGCAGTTGGGCGCTTCTTCACGGTGTCCTGGCCGCAGCTGGTGGCGTGGAGTTCGGCAGAGGGCCTCCAAGAGCAAGGTCATCGGCGCAGCCCTGGTTCTTGGGCCCGCCCTGGGTGGAGCATTGCTCGCCCGCGTTGGAGGCGATGCAGCTGCAAGAGCCCTTGATAGACGTTGAGGTGACTTCCTGTTGTACCTTGGATGTCGGCAGCATGTGCAGACTCAGCAGTGCTGGCTTTGCAGGTGCGGCGCCTTTTGCCTGTGCAGCTAGCCTGGGTTTGGCGGCGCTGATAGCGACAGCCGTTGCGCTTCCTGCACCATGTCTGAAGTCCTGGAGCACTCACTGCCAAACTGCAAGCGATGGCATACAAGGAGAGCTATCCCTCAGTTTTTCCGTGAATAAGGAGTACCTCCCTCCTTCAAAGAGGGCCCCCAAGGGGTCGGCGCCGATGCTCCCCGCAGCTGGAGCATCTCAGCCCGGTTGGGAATTCGTTCACAAGGGGACAAGCAGATCACGGGGCTGCAGGTTTTCCTGCTGCTGTCCAGAACACCCCCGCTACGGTGGTATGCAGCTGCTTCAGGACTCCCCAAGTCCCTGCGTGATGATTTGCAGCAGCTGCTGCCTGCAGGCCTCTTCAGTCTAGGCATGGCGCTGTATGGCACAGTCAACGTCCTCTGGCTGAAGGAGGCCCGGTCGTGTTGACAATGTGAGTCCAAGATGTTTTTGTGAGAAGGGGATATGGTGGAAAGTGGCAAGTCAGGCATTCGGCTGGGATGGTCAGGATGTTGGCTGCTGCCCCAGGTATTATTGTAACCGCTGCTGCAGCAACATTGCTGTACTCAAATGGGTTTTGGTGTCGCAGCGTGATAACTGCATGTTGCAGGGCGCACATCGATAAGAATCCGCAGAGATGTTCTAAGGCCACTTCCTCTCAGCCGTTGGGGCAGCAGTGATAACGTCCCAGGCCACATGAAGACTTCAGTTGCCGTATTCCACCAAGTTTTTGTGGGGCCTGCGCGCAGCAGCGTCTGCCGTGCAGCAGGTCTTAGTGCTGCCTGGCGTTCTGCGCATCTCAAAGGGCCGCGAGTCCTTGGTGGTGCAAGGCATGGCTCATGGTGCATGCAGGAAAGCCATGGGCCAAGCTCAACGACTCCTGAGGCGCTATGATGGTCCATGCCTTCAAGTTCATTGGCTATGCTTGGGCGCCGAGCGGCAAGTGGGTCTACTTGGTCCTTGTCCTCACCCCAGCCTGTTCTGCGACAGTTATTTGTTAAGTCGTTCCGTTCCCAGAGGTGTTTGCAGGTTGCATGGGGTCCGTCACTAGCCTACATAGACTGGGAAAAATGCTTGCTGTTTTCGACGTTTAAGTCAGGCGAACTTGTTAAAATGTGTGGCATGAATCAAGGTCAGAATGCTGCCAGCGGAGGAACATCTACTCTTACGAGAAGCTTTAAGTACAAGTTCACTTCATCTTCATGCAGCTACAGGGGTTAAGGAGCTTCAACCAAGTCAACATAACAAGGAAAGTCTGTCAGTGTTCTATATCCATATTATGGTACCTGAGTTTAAGTTCTTTCGCAGCAGCCCATATTCATCATGCTCAACATACTGCTTCAACTGCAGCGGATGCCTTGCCCAGGCACTTTCCACTCCCACATTCTGCGCTGCCCCTGTTCTCTCGAGCTGCCGGCCTCAGTTTGCGCTTGGTTTGGCGCTTGGCGTTTCCAAAATAATGAGGCCATGTCTGGCATCGTTAGGCCTCGCAGTAAAGTCATACTAACAATGTTTTAAATAATAGTCCTTTCAAATTATAACGCTAGTAATACCAACAGTACAATGATATTGGAGACTGCAGGCCTGTGCAGCGCACTCCATCTGAGGCCTTTGCACTCGGCACGTTCCTTCCACGCAGCAGGGCCTTTGGTCCTAGACCCAGTCCGAGTGACTTACTCTGACTCCACTGAAAAGCCAGATGGGCTACTATGATTTCAAGTCCGGGTCCTTGGTTTCTTGGAGCCCCGATGAGGGCCAGGATCATGATTGCGATCAATACCGAAGTGGTGTGGATTAGTTCAGAACACTTCTCGCTGTCGCCGACCCGTAATCAGGTCCGGCAGCATGTCTGCCTTGAATACAGCCGCCAATGTGGTGGGTTCTGAGCTGAGAAGTGCTTCTGCACCTCACAATTTTGAAGAGGGATGCTAGTGTTTCGTATTAGGCTTTGACATCGGAGTTGCTAGAATTAAGGACGCCCCCCAAATAGACAATGGATGACAACGACATATTCTCATCCTCATTTTTTCAGGGACCCATCCAAAAAGGGGCATAGGCATCAAACAATAACTTGATGAGGCATCAAGAAAATTTGCCAGGCATCTAAGAATCATTTGCCAAGCATCAAAAAATGATGTGAGTCGCAGTCGCTCTTGTTCTTATCGGTATTGCTAGCAGTATGCCTAATATACTGTGAGTACTACTACTCCCCATTCATTTTGTTCTTGCTAATGTATAGTACGGTTACCCTCAATTTTTTTCGTGATGCTTATCAAATTAGTTTTTAGTACCGTGCGGAAGTTTTTTTTTTCATCCATGCTTATCAATTTTTTTTCTTGATGCGTCACCCCGGCCAAAAAGGGACCCTTAGTATCCGGAAAGCGCCAGATCCCTTTCCTGCCTTTGGGAAGGTGCGCTGATAGGATCCAGGCTGCTGGCAGTGTCTCTCCGAGGGCTTCTTGGTCCGCAGTAAGGGTTTCAGGGTTCAGGGTTTAAGGGTTTAAGGGTTTAGGGTTTTAGGGTTCAGTTGCAAAATGGTTCTAGGGTTTAAGGTTTTAGGGTTTAGGGTTTTGGTTGTTAGGGTTTAGGGTTTTGGGTGCAGGGATTAAAACAGAACCTGGGATGCTAGAGAGTTCTGACAGCCTCTAAGGTTCCTCCCTCTGGGGTCTCCGCTTTATGCCGGCGCATTGTCAGATCCTCAGCTTCGCTGAACATCGGGACCTTGCCGCCAGAAAGGTGTTGCAGTCCCAGAAGCCTCTGCTTCCCTGCCTGTGGTAGATGAGGTGTCACATGCTGGCTGCCCTATGCGTTGGTTGCGCGAGTTTCTCCACGATGGAAAAGAAGGCTTTCCTGAGCACTTCTCATGGCAAAACCCGCACGGGTCTGCTACAACTCGGAAGGTTGAGGACCCGGAAGAGTGCGTGCCAGCCACCAGCTCAGCTGCGAGCAATTTCAGGTGACATATGAAGACGAAAGACCTTGTGCTGGGATCCAGGAGTCACTTCCTGGTGCCTGAACGCACTCGTCCAGATGAATGCTTTGAAATGACTTTGTGGCTTAGCACTCGGCACCCAAGAGGTGAGCTGACTAAAGCAGCCGAATGATGGTTAGCAGCCACTTCTCAGACATTTTGCATCAAGGATCCCGGAGCAGGATCCGCTTTATTCAGCACAGATGCCTGACATCAGGCAGCAGGCCCCCTGGCTCTGGAAGTGGAGGCGGACGGGGCTTCCTCATGTCCTGGTCAGATTCATCATTCCTAAGAAGCGATCCCCATGTGTATCCCTAACGGTCCTCAGGGGGCTGTTGGCCAGGGCTTCAGGCAGGAAGGGCTATGCTGCAGTGTACAGAGGGGCAGATCGGATCTGCAGCTTGCGCTATGGTAGTTGGAAGGCATCACCGTTGAAAGGTTGCTTATCATGTACTCCTAGGGGGATGACCTCTCGCGAGCTTAATCCAAAAATCTTCAGCCCGAAGAGGGCTTCCTGGTTTCCCTGCTTACAGTTTTCGATCACTGCAGGCACCATTCGGCCTGCAAATCAGATGCTTGTATAGCTTTACATGCTTGGAGCTTTTGTCATCCGAGCCAGTGGGCGAAAGACGGGCCCGAGCCTGAAAAAACTGTGGCGGCCCCGAAGCTACTCGCCCTTTCTCTCTGCCGTCAACGGCCCTTGGCGGGCCCCAGTCGAATGCCAGTCGCACGAGGTCTAAGACCGGCCTTTGGCGGAGAACATGGGAAGCGTGCCAGATGCAGACGCAGCAAAATCGCTGCAAAAAGCTGAGCAGACGCGTACCGCATGAGATGAAAGATTGCTTGCACATGCATTCGAACAGCAAGAGAAGTGCACCTTGCGCATGGCATCTTTCTGTAGCTGACACTGCGCTTTCCCCGTCACTTGCTGAACACCTCAGGATGGCAGTCGTAGGCAGCATCTTAGGCCCGGTTAGGCGTTGCACTCGAAGAGTTGTAGTACTCAAGCACACGCAGGCCCATCTGGCCGAAAATTTCCAGGCTGAAGATTTGCAGTAGAACATCTTTAGTTTCTCGGGTCTCCATGGGGCAGGTGCCGGAGGCTACCCGTAAGCTTTCCTCAAGCTGCTAAGAAGTACCTGGGCACCTGCGAGGTGGATCCTCACGTTGGTGGCAAGCCACATCATGCCAGTTGCAGTGCCAGACTGGCTGCAGAGCTGAGTAGAGGCTACGCGTGGAGCGGAATGGTAGTGCCAGTGCATGTTGGCGCGTGTTGGTGGTTTGAAGGAATTCGTATCAAGGGTCCTTAGTGTAGGGATGCTAGCATTTTGGAGTATATAAGAGGAACTTGCGTAAAACGCCCTTGCGTTGTCCGGATCTGCAGGCCACTGGCGAGAACGCTGGCAAG
Organism: Symbiodinium pilosum; assembly: GCA_905231905.1. Taxonomy (NCBI): domain Eukaryota; class Dinophyceae; order Suessiales; family Symbiodiniaceae; genus Symbiodinium; species Symbiodinium pilosum. The sequence continues at coordinate 43,684 of CAJNIZ010043154.1, forward strand.
CAGCATCCGGCCTTGTGCAGCAAAGCGTGGCTTGTCTACAGCCCTGCTTTGATGCCAACTATTTTGCTTCAATTCAGTATACATATATACACATATAATATCACATATGTAAATATATACATATTATTATATGGTTGTCAGAGTCTCGTGTTGGCATTCTAGGTGGACCGTGACTCCTGTGGCCAGACCGTAGAGGCTTCATCGCTTCCTGTTGTTGCCTGAGCGTTTGTCACCAGATTGCAAGACATTTCAAAGTGTGTATATATATATACACAGTATACATACACAAACACACATATATATAGGGATATACAGGGTTTGGGGTGTAGGGTTACCTTTGGTTAGCTGGGAATGAAGGAATGGAAGAGAAAATTGCCATAATGGCTAGCTAACCAAAGGTAAGAGTAATTGGGCTGGTGTATGTGGACTACCACCAGAGATGTGAGCTCTCAAGCCGTACAGCCTGTAGCTTCGTTTGCCAAGCCTAGCTAGAAAACAGAATCGCGCCATGTGGCAAGCACGTGTGCTTAGCGTCTTGCTGGGAAGCCTTCATTTGCTTTCAAGTGAAGCTGTCCGTGGATCCACAGACTTGGAGAAGCTTGGGCGGTGCCATGCTGTTGCATGCACCTGTGCAATCAAGGAGGCTGCTTTCGGCTCGCACGCTTGTGTCAGTGCCGAATATCCTGTGGACGACAAGACCACTGAGGGCGAAGCTGTCGAGAATTGCAAGACGTCATGCAAGGAGCACTGCCAGAAGCTGTCGCCGGGTGTTGAGATCGAGTCTCACTGCACTGCGCACAATCACCCCGATGCCTGTGAAGGGGTGGAGGTGGCCTGCCTTGGGCTCGAACACTTGGACCAAGAGGAGGAGGATGATGGCAACATGTTCGGTCGCTGAAGAGGCGCTCCACTGATCTCCACTGGTGCGAACTGCGAAGGATTCCAAAATGGCCGTCAAATATTCCTGCAGAATCCTGTCTGTGAGTGTTGGATTGCAGTGGGAGAGCTTCAGGCGAGTAGTCAAACCTGTTTGGAGGCCATCGTGCCGTTCTTGGAACACCAGCGTTGGCGAACTCGCGGCGTCCCCGGCTAGCGCCAAGCGGCTGAAAGCTCCACATCAGAGTGGAGCAGTTGTGTGATTGCAACCCACGATGCCGTCAGCAGTCTACAAGCTGTCCACCTGTTGTTAGCATGTTCTCGTTTGATCGCTGCCGATGTGTGGCTCGGACATGTGTGCAGTGAGGGCATATGCGTGGTGTCAATTGATAGTGTGCAGGGACTACACTTACCCGTTTACGGAAGTCTCCCATTCCCTTCTCAGATGCATCTCTCAACGTTTCAGCGAGCACGTGCTTCGTTTCAACTTACGAGTGTAACGAGTGTACATTTAGTTAGCTTGTTGCCGGCACAGTGTAGCCAGCAGAAGGCAGGAAGGAGTCCACTTGTACAAAGTGAAGGCCGTAGCCTGTGCAACAGGCCTGGGCAGAGACTCTTCAAGCTTGTGTTTGAGATTGTCTGTGTGAAGGTGCAGCATTCCATTTCAATTCCTGTCACTCTCAAGAGTCATCGGTGTTATGTTGGTGTTTTTCCGTCTCCTGGAATTCAGAAGATCTTTCCACGTACCTCAGCGGAGCGTCGCAGCATCCATGCCTACATAAGATCTTCCACATTGCAAAGGGATCGCAAACAGGGCCCAGCAGTTTTCAGACATCTGCACACGGAAGGCAGCTAGTAGCACTCGCGTATTCGTCGCAAAAGTACTTGGACTTTCGTTTTTTCTTCCGGGTGTTCAGGCCAGAAGCTGCAAAATCTAAAGCACGAAGAATCCTGAAAACTTGAGTTGTATCCGAAGGCAAGGCCTAAAACCTCGAGGAACCTGAAATATGGCACACACCATCACTCCGTAATGTTTCACATGCCCCCAATGTGTATCTCAGTATATCATACATATACACATCTACATGTAGGGGACACTCAATACACTCAATCCACTCTCTCTCTCTCTCTCTCTCTCTCTCACACATCAACCCACCCAGCCCCTAACAATAAACGGTTGGGGGCTTTATCATTAGGCGGAGGAATTGACACTACACCGTAAACCCCATACCTAGGCCTAGTTGGAACACAAGGTCCCATACAAATAAACAAGTCGAATTTCTAAAAAATGGGGGCACTTTTTTTGGTGTTTTTTTCATATAAGTGCAATATTTTAGGGTTCCCCTTGTTTATTGCAACTACCAAATCCTTCAGAACAGGCCATGGCCGAGGAAGCGGCGTCAAAGGCTGCCGTAAGCCTCGCTGGCCGCTCAACAAGAAGGTTGAGGGTTGAAGGGTTTAGATTTGACAGTTGCTCAAGTCCGGTTGGGTGTTGAGAGAGACCTGGGTTGAACAAAGGGTTTAGGGGTTTAGGGTTTAGGCGTTAAGAGTTTAGGGTTTGGGCGTTTGGGGCTTAACACTTTAGGCTCAGTCCCAAGGCCTATATGGGGTCAGCTAAACAATAGCGGTTCTATAGGGGATACTAGCCCAAGAGTGGAAATTATGCAGGGTTCCTGCAGGTTTGTATAATACTGGACAACACCGGGGAAATTGTTTCTACAATCGCCTTTCGACTCGTGACAAAGATAACAGCAAGGATACTGTACCTGCAAAGTATTCGTATGATAGCCAAACCCCCAACCCTAAACTCTCATATGTGCAGTGTCAGTAGGTATTCCTACATAACCCCTGCATAGTCTCTAGATTTTGGGGAGCTGGCAAAGCCCAGGTCCCCGGGAGAACGTCTATTTGCTGACGTACTCCTTCAATCAGGACTTCTCCTGCTTTGTTTGCGGCACCACAGCTGGATTCCGGGTCTTTGCCCTCGAAGACAATGCAAAGTCATCCACAATCTCTGAGAAGCTCAGACGTGAGCACTCGCCTGGATTCACACATAGCTCCGTGACTTGGCGGTAGCTTGGTATTTTTGATAGGTTTTGAAAGGTAGGGCTCATTTTTTGGGGACCTTTTTGTTTTTTCCTTGGTCCCTTGATCCTGTGGTCCTCCGGTCCCTTTCAAATGTGGTATTTTGCAGCATCTGAAATGCTCCCAGACAGGCAAGTTCTGTGATTTAGCAGTCGAAGCGTTCCAAGTACAATGGCAGTATTGGGCATGTTCCAAGACCAGCACATGCCGTAGTTTATAGCATTTGAAGCGTTCCAAGACCAGCACTGCTCTAATTTGCAGCATTTGAAAGGCATCAAGACCAGCAAAGGCTGTAATTGACAGCATTTGAAACCTTCCAATGTGGCTCAGTCCAGGTGTGGCTGTGGTGACTTGGTGCCGTGGTTCTCTTGCTTTCTTCTGCTTCCCGTTATCATTAGTCCTTTTGACCATGCCGGTCCGCTAGACCTGCAGTTCCTCCCAAACTCCTGCTTCTTTAGCGCCGTCCAGAGAAATACATGTCCTTACTTTTTTTCAGTAAGGTAAGGTTGTGTGGATCATGTTGTTGGCAAATGGCGGGGGCTGCAATACCCCCACATTTTAAGGTCATCCATGCTTGCTTGACATTGTTCCTTTTTGAATCATCTCATGACTTCCTTGATTTACCATCATGTTTCAGCATTTTTGGCCGCTTTTAGCGGTTTCGCATCATCCTTTTCATCTTCCATCATCTTTCAGCAATTTCCATGACTTTTCATCATTTTCATCCGTTTTTACCAGTTGTCATTGTCATTATATCATCACTCTCTATAATTTCAGGATCTTTAATCACATTTTATCATGTCTCATCATATTTTGCAAGTCTCATCTTCTCCATCATAATTTTCCATCATTTCCATGCGTTTTGATGATTTTCACATCTGTCGCAAATTTTCATCATTTTCGTTCCCATCATTTTCCATTATTTTCAGAATGTCTAGTACTTTTCATCGTTATCACTTCCCATAATCATTCTTCACAATTTTTGCTTCAGAATCACGCTCTCGTGCGAGGTGTCCTTCGATTCCGGGCCCTCAATCCAACAAAAAGACACTCCCAAAAAAAATCGAAAAAACAAATCAATGCTTTTGAACCATCAGATGACCATTAAGGCCCTGCAATTAATCCTAAGCAGGCTTCAGATGTTTTGGTGAACGCCCAGGTGATGCTGATCTCCATGCTCTTTAAGAGTGCCATCTTTGCGATGGTCAATCAGACCCTGGAGCCACAGGGCGAGCCAGCGCCGGGCTGCATGAACAAGGCAGCGAAATAAGGGCTTAGGAGGACCCCCCACCCTGTAATAGTGGTTTCATCGGAATATAAGAGGACCCTAATATAATCCCTATTATCCCCTATAGTCACTATTACTGGGTGGGGGGTCCACCTAAGCAATGGCAAATACACGAAACCCTAATAGGAGTAATTTCGTCTGTAACAAGAGCAATAGAGGTAACATAGCAGTACTTCTCATGACAATACTAGTTGGGGCCGAATAGATGTTGGGTAGGTTTGTAGTAATAATGACAACAATAGAGATCTGGGCTCGCAGCATGGCAAGGTGCGGGGAACAACCTTCCCCACAAGAGTGGAGTAATGTATTGATATAGTAATTTGGAGGCGTAGAGAGGCTTGGGGGTGGATGCGATTTTTTTAGGAGAATCCTGGAAAACGATTTGGTCCTGCTCTGATTGTTCCAGACTCGTAGCTGCTTGGGTCCAGGGCGAATCTCTCTATAATATACTAGAATATACTGCAATATTTGATAATTCAACATAATAGACTATCATACACTAGAATACAATAATATGTACTATATCTAGTATACTATAATACCCAAGGTTTTGTCGTTGGAGCTGCTCTTGAACAGCATGATTGCTGGCATGCTCTCATCGTTGCCGTCCGATCCGTCCTAGTAGGCCTGCTATGATAATGATAACCGTTCTTGTCTCCACCTCTCCGTTTTCAATGTTGCTGTTCTCGAAGATTGCTTCTGGCCCTCTGCCAGCCCCATGATAATCTCTGTAGTGCTCACTGATCATCCCACACCAAAAAATTGGGCCTTGTAGTGGTCCTTGAAGAGCCATGCCCTGGCGACAGGTTCAGGTTTGGGATGAGCGCAAGCAGAAGGTCATAGCAGAGCTCAGGTGCAGGAATGAGGTGAAGGGAGTCTGCCTTCACAAAGATGCGACCTGGCTGTGTTCTTATTTGGGCCTTTACAAAAAAAAGGGTCCTACTCATATACCCAGCCCGAAAAGGGATCCCTAGTTTTTGGTACAACTCCACTCCTACCCACCGCCACAGAATTCCACGCTTGTTTGTGGGTGTGGGTGTCGCTGACACAGTTGCCCAGAGTGCAGTGCATTGCAACGCAGCAGATATGCAGCTTTCGAAGGCAGCCCTTCTTGCACGGCACACGGATATGTTCATTGCAGCCAGCAGCTGAGGTCATAGTCATGGTCTGTGAGTATGTAATCTACGTCTACACTTCAGGGGAGCACTTGAAAGTCATCCTTCACCTGGACAGCTGCTTGAGTTTGCATGCATGTCCTTGGAGAGACATGCTGACAAAGCGGTGCCAATAATCACCTGTGAAGGGCCACAGATCATGTGAACGACGCTCGTAGCCGCACGATGGAAAGCAACATGAACACCAGTGCCAGTCAGAACAGTACTTGTGGCACTCGCGTGACACTTGCTCTGAGTTTGTTTGGTAGGACACTGGCTCCAACAAGCTGGGGCTTTGTGTTGTGGCCGTTGACAGCAATCCCTGGCTTCTCTGCTGCCCCGCCCAGTAGCTTGGCACGCGCATGGCATGTGCAATTGTCAATTGAAAGTTTTTACTCGGGGTGTGCATAAAGCCTGTTTTTTTGGGGCATCCTGCTACTGACGGTTGGCTTACTTTCCATTGTGATGCTGTGACGCGATGCGCTGTGCTGTGCCTGGACTGTAGATCTGATGTGTAGCGTTGCGTTGGCATAGGGTGACTGCTCTGAGGAACAAGGGAGCTGTGCGGATCCAGGCGCGCCTCAAAATCCGGCGCTTGATGTCGGGTGATGTCTGTGTGACTTACGGCCTTTGGCTGTGCATGTGGAAAAACTATAGACTATACCGGAACATTCTGTGGCATGGCAGCGTGGTCCCACATAACCACATCAATGGGGAATGTGACGCGCGATCACCATCAAGGAAGAACCGGCGGGAGTTAATTAGAGCACAAGTGGAAGGGAGGCATGTGGAGATCCTAAGACATTCTCAAGAGATGGCAGAGAGGGCTTGAAGGCCCCGAAGTCTGGCAGAAGTAGGGAAGATCATGAGGCGAGGCCTGCCGGAGAGAAAGATTGTCCACCCCTAAAGGCACAAGTACCCACGATGGACGCGCAGCCACTGGGGCTCACACTCTGTCAGGGTCAAATGTAACAAAGAAGCGCCAGCATGCAAAATCCAACTCCAACCCCTGGTTGAGGTCAGCAGAAATCAAACTTGTGGTTGCAAGAGCTTGTCAGGCAGGCCAGGATGCTGGGGCGACCCACGTCTTCCAGGACATTCTCGCGTGTTTTGCGTGCTTTGTCGTCCTGTCACCAGCACCCACGGGCATTTGCAGGCTCATCAATCAGGGTTGGCAGCATTGGCCTTGAATTCGTCGGGCTCACTGCTGGCCACGGCTTCAGAGTCGGGCACAGCCTCTCGGCTTTGAAGCACTGCGCCATGACCAGGGACAGCCAACTGCAATCAGGCAAATCGCCTCAGTTTAGCACCTTTTCATGGATGTCCCTCTGGAATCCTTCCCCACCTTGCTGCCGCAGTGTGATAAGACTGTCCTAGAACATGTGGCTTTTGTACTGGCACTGGTGCCTCTGCTTCACCGTGCCGAGGTTGCAAAGGTCTTCCGCACGTCAGATGGCCAGGCACTTTACAGGCAATCCAGGGCTCACTGGGCGAAGATGCTGGTAGCAGGTTGTATGCCAGAGGTCTGCGAGGGTTTGTAATCTTGACTTGCGGAAGGTTACGAAGAAGCACTCGTTCCGCCGTGATTTCAAGTCTTGCCTTCCGGTCAGACGACAACTTTCTCGCTATGGCGCAGCTTGGCTAGCGTTGCATTTTGCTCCTGATGCATGGAGATTCAGTGGTCTTGGCCCGAGGTCGTCCTCTGCAACTGTGCATATCTTCAAGCTGGACAGCTCTACGGCAGAGGTCGACACCGACAAGGCAGACAAGGACAAGGAGAACTCTTCTCCGGCATTTGGCCCCCAAGATCCACCGCGGTCAAGTCTGTCAGGGACCCTCTCGGCGTTGCACACTTTGCAGTCCAAAGCCACAGAGGCCGTGCGCAGCCTGACGCCATATCTGGCTGATCTCCGGAGCTTTGGGCAGTTCCGCTTGCCTGACATGGACGGTGGCCAGCCTGCTGTTGACACTCGCAGCAAGCAGTCAAAGATTACGGGCCCCATCCTGGCTTTCCACAAGACAGAGCCGCGGCTGTACGTTCTGCACTTCAACGGCTTCCTTTACGAGTGCAGCTTCCAGCCGGACTACGACCTGAGTCGGGGAGCGCAGGAATGCGGTTTTGTGGCAGCGACAACCTGGTTTGCCACACGTCCAGATTTCAAGGTCTCCGCGCCCATCACCGAATTAAAAACAGAGCCAGGAGGGGAGAACGAAGGTGATGAGGCTGAGGAATGGCAACTTCTGTAGAGCTTTGGGCGTCCGTGTGCAGCTGGACAGCCTGTCGCGTCGCATGTGTCGCCTAATGCAACTGTTGTTTAGACCCTTTGAACAGTGGGTTCAGTTAGAGAAGTTTCTGCCTCTCTGACCCAAAGAGCAGGGAAGCTGGGGTTAACAAAATGGCCCTGCATGCTCATCGCGTTTCAGGCTGCATCCTTACATCTTCATTATATAGTTGTCTACGTAATAGTTCCCCAGACTAGGCTAGGCCCCAAAATACCATAGTTCTTATTATGGGGACCCCTAAAAAGGCATCCCTCACTTTGGGAAACCCCACATGTCATGAGACTGAGGGGCCTTGGCCAAAGTTGCACTTCGCCGAGTCATCGAGGCCTTAGCCCCGGTGTCTTTGCTCAGCCACGGCTGCGGAAGGAATTCCTTGATGGGGATTTCCAAAATTAGGGGTCCTGTTTTTAGGGGTGCCCATGATTCGTTTCATGGTCTATTTTGGGGTGCCCCTACTGATGAAAACTGTCAGATAGAAGCGTGCACACACTTGTAGGCAGTAGGCCTGTGTCTGCGGCACGCCGTGCTATGGATGTGCTATGTGTATGTTATTGTATGTTTTGAAGAGGGTGCAACAGCAACTTGAGGCTTCCGAGCATGCAGCAGAAGCAACGCTGGAGGCACTGGCAGCCTGAACAATCGCAGTGTATGTGCAGGACGAGCGTGGCAACAATTTACAGCTGCTGGCAAACTGTGTTTGTCATTCCCTGCAAGCGTTGCGTGAGCGCTAGGTCCTGGACCCACGTCCCAAGGAGCAGGCAGGGAAGCTACCTGTAATCCTACGGCTTACTGGTGGTTAGTAGGGAATAAGATTCTGCAGGCATTGTACAGCGGTCATAGATCCTCATTTTACTATAACCCAAATATATACCAAATCATGATACAGTGGTTTCCATTTTCTTTTTCCGTGATCCCTATAGTCCCGCATTCCCTACTAACCCCCGGTAAGGTGCGTACCAACCCTAAATCCTAAACCCTAAACCCTAAATTCTACACCCTAAATTCTACACCCTAAATCCTACATCCTAAATCCTAAATCCTGAACCCTAAACCCTACACCCTAAATCCTAAACCCTAAACCCTAAACTCCCTAAACCCTAAACCCTAAACCCTAAATCCTAACTAGGCTAGCAGCCCACACGTGTGCGACCACGCAGGTGGCCCGGGAGGACTCGGAGGACGCCCTGAGCTCCGCCTCGGGGCCCTCCGAGCCTTCGGAGCCCGAGGAGCCTGAGGAGCCTAGGGTTTAGGGTTTAGG